>CAUYON010007613.1:0-50206 GCA_963573935.1 Arctocebus calabarensis
TGAGGAGTGAGGGACGGCCCAGCGGGCACAGCCTTCCCACAGGGCGGATGCGCTGGGAGACAGCAGCATGACCGTCAGCGAGCTGTAAGGAAGTGGGGTCCCCCAGGAAGGGGGAGACTGTGCAAGGGGAGCCGTAAGGAAGTGGGGTCCCCCGGGAAGTGGGGGAGACTGTGCAGTGGGAGCCCTAAGGAAGTGGGGTCCCCCGGGAAGTGGGGGCGACTGTGCAATGGGAGCCGTAGGAAGTGGGGTACCCTGGGAAGGGGGGAGACTGTGCAATGGGAGCCGTAAGGAAGTGGGGTCCCCAGGGCAGGGGAGGAGACTGTGCAATGGGAGCCGTACGGAGGTGGGGTCTCCCTGGGAAGGGGAGGAGACTGTGTAAGGGGAGCCGTAAGGAAGTGGGGTCCCCCGGGAAGGGGGGAGACTGTGCAAAGGGAGCTGTAAGGAAGTGGGGTCCCCCTGGAAGCGGAGGAGACTGTGCAAAGGGAGAGTCAGAGAGTCAGACCAGTCTCTTCCTGGAGCGACGCCCACTTTGTCTCGGGTGTGGCCTTTGCTCTGAGCGCCCTGGACGTTGGGCAGCATTGAGGTTGGACGTGTGCAGACGCCTCCCCCACTAGTCTGAGGCTGTTCTGCCGTGGACGTCATTTTGCAAAGTTCTGACGCTCCAGCTTGTCCAACAAGGCTGCTGTTCTAGGCAGCCTGACACCTGGGGTGCACCTGGGGTGCACCTGCCACCACAGGCAAGCTGCCGTGTGAAGCACAGAGCACTGGGAGCCGGGCCCAGTCGGCAGCCGTTTACAGCTGCTTCTGACCTCACCAGTATTCCTTCTTTTTTTCTTTTTTTTGCAGTTTTTGGCCAGGGCTGGGTTTGAACCCACTACCTCTGGCATATGGGGCCGGAGCCCTACTCCTTTGAGTCACAGGTGCCGTCCCAGGGTTCCTTCTTGAATCTCAGGACTAGAGGCTGTGACAGAGCTCCTGTTTCTGATTTTTTTGGAATCTGTCATTTATAGCCCATTGAGGACCAGCAGAGGCCACACGACAGGAGCCAGTCCCATAGGCCCTGCTCGCCCCCTGTGCTTTCTGACTGCACTCAAGGTCACGTCTGTCCCACGTGCAACCAGGAGGGTGCTCACCTGTATGAGGCGTGACAGAAGTGGGGCAGTAACTGGGCCTGGGTCCCAGTGGGAGGGCTGTAAACGTTATCTTCTGACTGACAGAGATTTTAGTCATGTTTAACCAGCAGTTTCCTTTGTCTGTTTTTCTTTGGTCACCAAATCTATTTATCCTGCATGGAAGGATTTCCCTTGATGATGACATCATGGAGATGTGGAGGGACAGTGCTGTCGCTAGAGGGGTTGGCCCCTTATAAGAAATTCGTGCTTCATGGAAATGGAAAGCATCGTGCCACAGCAACACAGGGTGTAGTGTGTCCCACAGAGGACGTGTGTCCGGCTGATTTCCAGTGGAGCATTCTGTTCTTTAAACTCGGGAGTAACAGTGCAGTCTCAGGCTTGAGGGGCCTTGAGGGGCCCACTGATTGGATTAAAGTGGCATTTCCTGGTAATTTTTTTTTTTGGTAGAGACAGAGTCTCACTTTCTCAACCCTTGGTAGAGAGCTGTGCAGTCACAGCTCACAGCAACCTCCAACTCCTGGGCTTAGGCGATTCTCTTACCTCGGCCTCCCGAGTACCTGGGACTACAGGTGCCCACCACAAAGCCCGGCTATTTTTTTGTTTTGCAGTACGGCCGAGGCCGGGTTTGAACCCACCACCTTCGGCATATGGGGTCAGCGCCCCACTCACTGAGCTACAGGCGCCACCCAATTTCCTGGTAATTTTATGCCACTCAAATCTGCGTTCAGGCCACATGGGAAGTGGGTGGAGCCTCAGCAAATCCTCAGGTGTGTGCAGCAGACTGGTGGGGGGGTGGTGGACAGGCAGGGGGGACTTGAGAAGGGGAGAACTACAAAAGCTGGCTTAGAGGCTGTGCGGCGGAGTCCAGGTGTGACAGTCTGTCAGCAGAGCTCAGGGCCGGGGCGAGCTGCTTCCCTTCTTTGAGCAGCAGCCGTGGGAGTGTTGCAGACGCTGGGATGCGGATCAGAAACTTGTGTCTAACAAGCCTTCTAGGTGGAGCCTTGCACGCCCTCTGGCTTTGAATGACACTGGGGGACACAATGGTCTGTTTCTCTTAGGGGACGCTGCGTCCTTTGTGCTGGTGGGGTTTCTTGCCCCCAAAGGAGGAGGAATTCTAACGAATGACTGATTGAACCCGTGCGTTACGTGAGGCCTGGGTCAAGGTGGGGTAGAGGAGGTCAGGGCAGTCGGAGGAAACATCAGGGGCTGTGGATGGAGCCCCTTGGGGGACAGGAATTTTAATGCCCCAGTGCAGGAGAAGATCCCTTCCTAGCACGTATGCAGGGTGGCAGAATTGAGAAGGGAGTTGAGCTGCGGGAAGGGGGCCCTAAGAATGTTATAGGCTGGACAGAGGCAAGTCACCGGGAAGTGATCAAAGCCCACCCCTGGTAACTGGAAGGAGGGTGCAGGTTGTAAGGTTGGAACGTGCTGCCCTGGCACCTGGGGAGGTTCCCCAGGTGTGGGTTGTTCACCTCCTCGGGGTGCAGTGGCAACTTTCGAGAGAGGGGGTTCGCTCTTCCCTTCCTTTGAGGGCTGGGCAACAAGGAACCCTGTGCCCTCTCCTTGCAGTGCCTTACGGGGGTCCATGGCTGTGCAGCTGGCTGTGGGTGAGCGGCTCAGGTCTTTCTGATTATTTTAATTGCAGTACCATACACCTGTGTTGTTTATGCTCCAAATGGATGACGGTGTCCCGCCGAGAGCTCTGCAGTTGTCAGGGAGCGAGTTTAGGGTTGGATGAACTGCTGGTTAAATCACTTCAGTTTTTCTCTGTGTGGACTCAAAATCTTAAATTAGAAAAACACAGTAGTAACAGTTCTGGCTCCTCAGTTTTAAAAAACAATGCCTCTTTATTGCCCATTTCAAATCCGAATGCCCACAGCCCATTTTGCCTTCCTTTTGACCTGCGGGGCAGAGACGATGGGTGTTCCTGTTCTAGTCCTGCAGACGGGGAGATAGGCGGCAGAGGGGAAGGCTTTTCATCTAGTCCATCTATTCTCAGCCTTCCTAATGCCGCGACCCTTCAATACAGTTTCTCCTGTTGTGACCCCCAACCATAAAATTATTTTCATTGCTACTTCATAACTGTAATTTTGCTACTGTTATGAATCGTAATGTAAATATGTGATACGCAGGATGTATTTCTGTTGTTATGAAGGAGTCACAACCCACAGGTTGAGAACTGCTGGTCTATTCACTTGGTCACTCGTGGCTCCATCTAAACCACCCAGCCCCAGGTGTCAGAGATGCTGTGAGATTCAGCTGTGGGCACGTCCTCACAGAGCTCAAATTTCAAGGAGGGAACACGTTGTCTAGACACAGAGCTATTAACATTTCCTCCTAGCATCAGCTCTAGAGACCTTGGCTTCTGACTTCAAGTGTGGAGAGCTTTTTAATTTAGTTCAACTTGGAACTTGAACTGGTTCTTGGGAGCACGTGTTAGGGGAGTGTCACCCCAGCATGAGGGGTGCAGGCGGCCAGCCCAAGATGTCGCGATAGGCCCCCGGCTCATCTGTCACCTGATGTAGGGGACCCCAACTGTCTGAGGACAGTGCTGGGAACAGGAATAAAAACCATCCTGCTTTCTTGTCACTTCCCATCATCAACATGTTTCTGAGACAGAAGTAACCCATTTTGACATTTTCTTCCTGGTTTTCAACAGAGAAGAGAGGAAGGTGAGAGGGAGGGTGAGCCGTGGGACAGGCACAGGCAGGAGTCAGGTGGACTTGGGTTGGGTGGTCGGCCTTCCGCGTGGCCCTGTGCGACTTGGGGAAGCCTCTTACCCTCTCTGAGCCTCAGTTTCTTCTGTGTGGTAGGGGAGCGGTGCTCTCTTTACTGACTTGTTGGGAAGATTAGAGACCATCGCACGAGTGTGCGTGGCCAGTGTTGAGTCAATGGCAGCCGTTGTCATCAGCCCACCTGGTGACAGTCCATTCCTAGACCCATAAGCTAGTTCCCATTTTTAAAAATCTGACATATTTTATATTTAAAATAATGTCATCTTTCTCCCATTTTCTTTTGAAAATTAATTAGCAGCACATTAGGAGGTGCATTGGCAAAATAGTTTTATGCCTTTAATTTCTCTTACTTCAGAGTTTTTAAATTAACTGCTTTTTAAATGGCCAGAGTAATCAATGCCTGTGGCAAAGACACAGCTTAAAAGACATCAAGTAAAAGCACCTTCTACACCCCCCGTCCTGCGGGGCTCGGCGGGCACAGGTGCGGAGTGTCCGGGACTGGCCACATGTGCCCGCTGCCCGCACTGCTATCCTCCCTTCCCCTCTCACTGCAAACTTGCCTTGCATGTGGTTCCTTTCCGGAATATATAGATAAATGTGTTTTGAGAAATGCCGACATAGCGTGCCAGAGTTCACACGGGCTGGGGGGTATTTAACGGAATGGGATTTGCTGTGTGCCCGTCCATCTCTCCGTTCCAGGCTTCTGGGGAAAGTGTTTGGGTGTTTGGGGTGGGGTTGTTCATTCGGCTCTCAGGAGGTGGGGCATCAGACCCATACAGGACGGGTCTCCAACCTGACGCAGCTACAGAGGTCTAGGCTCACTCTGCAGCTCCGGCAAACCTTTGGAGATGGGTTGAGTCCTTTTCTTCCTCTGAACTTGTAATTTCCTCATTTATAAATTGGAGACTACATTCGTTTCTTCTCTTTATCTTAAAAAATATTGAATCTGCACAGATAGTTTTCTTCTCTTTTTACATACTTATAAAAATGTAGAAATCTAGAAAAGCAAAAAGAGTACAATTACCAGCAATCCCATCCCTTGGAGATGATCACTATTAACTTGGAGGCACATTTATTTGTAGTTCTGTCTTTGAAACCTGCTGTTGTGTTTTTTATTTAGAACATTAATTATATCTGACCATTTCCTCCCTGTAAATGAAAATTCTGCATGAATAATTTTTAACAGCTGCATAGTTTTTTTATTGCATGACTATGTCATAATTTATTGAACCATCTGTCATACTTAGTCATTTTATATTTTTTGTTTTATAAAGAATTCTGTGAGAAATATCTCTACATATAAATCTTTGTGCACATTTGTGTGGATGGTTTTCATGGGGTGGAATGACGGGACAGTGGTTATTGATCCCTTCTTATTCATCCATATTGCTGAAGTGCCCTTCAGGAAGCTCATGATTATTTTTAACTATATCCACAGTCTGTCGATGTGCCTATTTCTCAATGTTTAATATAAACTAAATTTCTTAAAACTTTAGACAACAATAAAACATGATCTTATTTAAACATTTATTTTTTATTAATTTTTTTATTAAACCATAGCTGTGTACATTAATGCAATCATGGGGTGCAATGTGCTGGTTTTATATACAACTTGAAATATTCTCAGCAAACTGATTAACATAGCCTTCATGGCATTTTCTTTTTGTGTTAGGACATTTATATTCTGGCTCGGTACCTGTGGCTCAGCAGGCTAAGGCACTAGCCACATACACCTGAGCTGGCGGGTTCGAATGCAACCCGGGCCTGTCAAGCAACGGTGACGGCTGCAACCAAAAAATGGCTGGGCGTTGTAGCAGGCGCCTGTAGTCCCAGCTACTTGGGAGGCGGAGGCAGGAGACTCGCTTGAGCCCAGGAATTGGAGGTTGCTGTGAGCTGTGATGCCACAGCACTCTATCCAGGGTGACAGCTTGAGGCTCTGTCTCAAAAAAAAAAACGGGGCCAAAGGATTATAAAAAGAAACAGAACATTTAAAGGAGCTACTAATAAGAACATTTTACAAATATGACTAAATCAGATGGTTTTAATCCATTCATTGCGAGATAATAATTAAAATTATGTGGTTGAAGTCAGAATCTGAGGACAGATGCATTTTTTTGCTCTCATGAATTTCTCACAGTTTAAATAATTTCTGTGCTCATGCCAACACCCTTTCTAAAGTGCAGTTTCCTTACATGAAAACAAAAGAGTTGCACAATTGTGAACATCTTATAAAAGTTTCTTCAATACAGAGCTAGATTTCATAACCACCCAGAAATGCTCCAATGTGAATGATTCTTTAGTTGAAGAAACAGCATGAGTCAACACTGTAATTGCTGTTATTTATTTTTTTTGGATTTCCAGTGTTATTCTTCATATTGGCTATTTAAATCTATATCTCACTCCAAAATAACCCCACAAAACCCATACATAGAAACTAAACTGGCTGTTGTTAATCAATATGTTACAGGAGAGTTCATGGACATGCCATTTGTGCATCTTAAATGCACAGTCAACAAGTTTTACAAATGCAGAGACCATCGCCACAGAGTCAAAATACAGGACGTTCCATCCCCCCAGACATGCCCACGTGCCGGGCTGTGGTCAGCCTCCTGACAGCCTTGGCCCCAGGAAATACTGATTTGCCATTTGCCACTATAAATTAGCCTCTTCTTCAGCCAGAATTTTCTATAAATTAAATTATATAATATGTGGCCTTTTGTTTGTTTTTAATTTTACGACCGTTGCAGATATATAATTAAAATAAACAGAATATATTTAAAGTGTGCAACTTGATAAACCTTGGCACATGTGTCGCTGTGAAGCCCTCAGCATGATTGAGGTATGAGACATCGGTCCTGACAGGACTCCTCCTGCCTTTGGGAGCTCTTCCCCCGGCACCTCCCGGTCCCCCAGGAATCTTCCGGAGACCTCTGCTCTACTTTCTGCCTGTGGACTGGCTCGTGTTTCCTACGGTTTTTCATGGATAGGGTGACACTGTGTGCACTATTTCCTGCCTGACTTCTTCCCTCAGTCTAACTATTTTGTGATTCATTCACGCTGCTGAATGTCTGGGTTATCAGTGTTATTTTATTGCAACGGTATTGCCATTCTAGACATACCCACAATCTCCCATTGCCCTTTTGATGAATTTTTGACTTGTTACAGCTTTTCAGTCTAACAAATAACACTGCTACGAACACTTATATACAAACCTTTATTAAGGTTTACACATGCATGTCTCTTGGGTAAATTTAGGAATAGAAAGGCCAGATCTTGTGCGGAATTGTGTTTAAATTTTAAGAAACCGCCAAACTATGTTCCAAACTGGCTGTTTATTTCACATTTCCGATATGAGCGGGTGAGGGTTCCAGCCCTGCTGTCTCTCTAGCACTTGCCTTCCACACGGCCCCAGGGTTAGGCATAGAGCACTCTTTATGTACACGCGTATCATCCTTCTCTCTTGTTCCGTGAAGCAATAGTTAAATGTTTTGCCCATTTTTAATTAGGCAGTTTGCTTTCTTATTGTTGAACTTTGAATGTGCTTTTTGCTTCTGAACACAAGGTATTAATTACATCTACAGTTTGCAAACATGCTCTCCCTATGTGTGAATTATCTTTTCTTTCTTTTAATGATGCCCTTGGAAAAGATTTTCAAGACTAATTAGAAACTACAGTTAATATTTGCAGAGAACATACTCCATGTATGAAACTTGCGGAAACAAGCTTGCAGATGGTAACTGCCGAATTACTAGAGGCTGGGTGTGGCCTCACAAGCCGCCAGACCCTTGGACCACAGCCTCTAGGAGGACCTCACGCTTTCATGGATTTTACCTCAAGAATTCCAGCAGTTTCTCACAGTGAAGAGCCAAAAACATTGCCTCCCACTCTGGCAGAGGGAAAAGAAAATTAACTATTTTGAAACACGCACAGAGAGGCGTTTAAAACCCGCCTCCAGGGAAACAGGCTTATCTGAGCCCTATGTCACTGGGGAAAGGCAGAAACCCTCTGGCTTACCTGGATCAGCCACAGGGGAAGCTAGAAACATCAGCCAGGGCAACAGCCCAGAGGCTCAGGCCCACTCACAGCTGAGATTTCTTTATGAAATTTTCCCCTCCCCACATCTTACCACAACTCCAGCAGCAACCCAGCAAAAAAACAGTTGTAAACGGTTGTTCACAGATTAAACAGTTGTAAGACACAGACTCTTCCCAAGGAGAAGCTCTTACAGAAGCATGAAGACTACTGGGAAGACAAAAGCAGAGACACAAGATGACTGGTACACCTATGGCAGGTGCAGCTGCCCCGTTACTAAACGCAGCTGAGCTCACCCAGATTTCACACTAAAGACCGAATTGCTTCAGTTTCTATTATGCAGTTTATCCCGCCTGACTTTGAACAAACACCGTACCTCAAGGCACAGTCAAAGGGAAGAAATAACACAGTGTGGGGACACTGGGCGCACTGACCAGGTTCAGCTAGAACATAAATTTTGGAATTATCAGCTGAAAACTTTAAAATAACCATAATGAATTAAGTTCTATTTCTATTAAGGCCATAATAGAAAAAGAAGACAAACTATAAGGAAAGACAGTTTAAGCTGACAGAGGCTCTAAGAAAGTATCAAAATAAGTGCTATAAATTAGAAACACTGACCATCGGAGGAATGAAGACTACCTGTCCTGGGTTTGGCAGTCGGCTGGACATGGCCGAGGAAAGAAACGGTGAGCAAGGAGGTGTGATTACAGATGTTCCCCGACTAACATGCAAGTAGGAAAGCAAATGAAAAATTAGGAAACAGAACAAAATGTAAAAGAATTTGGAAAGTGTTTAGAAAAGTTTAACACGTGTGTAAGGATAACCTAGAAGGAGAAGAAAGAAAGGGTGGAGCAGAAGAAACACTAAGTTCACAGCAGACCTGAGGTCACAAATTCAGGAGACTCAGAATTCACGCATCCGGACTAATAATAACAGTAATAAAATAAAGTCAATACGCAAGTATATTGTATTCTAACTACAGAAAATCTTGAAAGAAAGCAGGTTAGGGGACAACTTACATTTGAGGGAACAAGAAAAGAATTATGACAAAATTTTCTTTGAAGCTACACAGTGGAGTGACATATTTAAGCCTTACTTGTAGGCCTGGTATAGCCAAATATGAGCTGTTTCCAAGAAAATGAAGCCCTCCCGGCAACACCGATAAGCCTATCGAGTTGAAACGTGGGTCAGACTGATCGCTGCCTGCCTCAGGAGTCCAGTTCACCGTATTCCAGGTTCTCAGGGACCTTCTTGAATCTTGCTGTCTTTGTATGTTCTGAATATACGATCTGTCTTAACTAAATGAACTGCAAATATTGTATCCTACCCTTGTCTGTGGCTTATATTTTCTTAATGTTACCTATTTTTAATGTTTAATCTTTATCAAGTTCAATTTTTATGTATTTTGTCTTTATTACTTTTATTATTCGTGTTTTCTGTGACCATATAAGAAATCTTTGCCCTCCATAAAGTTGAGAATGTGTTTTTTTTTTTTTAGTTTTTTTCCTAGCAATTTTGTGCTTTTGGGTTTTCTATTTAGGTGTGTGCTCCATTGTCAGTGTGTGTTTTGGCATTGTATGAAAAAAATGTAACATTTTCCCTTTTCTAGTAGCTATCCAGTTGCTCTGACACCATTTGTTCTGTTGACTTTCCTTGTTCTCATTGAATTAAACTGTCTTGACACCTTTACCAAAAATTAGTTTGCTATACACAATACATAGTCAGTGAGGTCACTTCTAGACCACCTCTTCTGTCCTGATGACTATTGTGTTAATTTGCGTACACCAAACTGTTTTGATTAAGCAGCTTCATATCATAAAATCCAGTTGAGTAAGTATATCCTTCAACTTTGTTATTAGTCTTTGAAGTTACTTTGGACCTTTCTGTTTTCATATAATTTTAGAAACAAGTTGTTAATATCTCCAAAACATCTCTGATCTGCTTGTAATTGTGTTGAATGATGGAGTAATTGGAAAACAATCACCTTGTTAATATCACTGCGTGTTCCGATTGGTGAGAAAGGAATACTTCTCTATTTATTTTATCTTCTTGAATTCCTGTCAGCAATATTTTATAATTATCAGCATAGAAGTATTCAACTCTTTTATTAGAATTTTTGCTAAGTATTTCACGTTTTTGCCATTGGAATTGGTTATATAATTTTATTTTCCATTGACTACTTATTTGTAAGTCTGTTTCTCCAGACAGATGTGTGTGTGTGTGTATTATATACACAGGGTGCCAAAAAAAGGTATACACATTTTAAAAGATTAGTTATCTCTGTATTACATTTTGAAGTAGAATTGAAGGTACCATTACTGGTGAAATGTGCCTAGACCTGCTATGAACATCCATTGTAGATGCAACTTGTACATTTTTGAGGAATGGTCAACTTTACTTCCAACAAGATCTTAAAATGTTTATACATTTTTTGGCACCCTGGTATATTCATAGATACAGATATATATGTACACACACACACACACACACACACATATATATATACACTACACACAATGAGATTTCTATGTTGAATGTTTAAGAGAATCCCTAAGTGAAACAATCTTGAGCTGGAATTAGTTTTAATTTCTATTTCTGTGCTGATAATTGATATCCATTCATTTCAAGTGTGTGTTTTCACACGAACATTGGTTATATTCTTCATTAATTCTAACATCAGAAGCATCTCAGAGTTGGCCTCGTCTAACTGTCTTGCTCCTTAAGACTGGGCCCATTTCCCTGTTTCCGGCCGGTTTGGTTCTCTGAACGCGGGCCGGGCTCATGCTCTCCCAGATTAATTCAGACCCTAGTTCTTTCTTACCCACGGTGAGCTCTGGTTCAAATTGGGTTGGCTCTCAGTCCTCGCAGTTGTATCCCACACTCGCACACTCCAAGGAGGGACCAGGGCTTGTGAGGGTGACCCAGGGGAGTAGCAGGTCCAGCCAGGGTGACTCGTGACGCCCACCCCACCCCAGCCCGTGCTGCGGACACCTCCAAGGGACTCCTGCCTGGACACAGTGGGGTTCCACTGCACTCTTAGCTGCCCAGGCAGCTTCAATTTGGAATGCTTCTCTTGACTTGTCTCTGAATTTTATTAGTCTCCATTCTGTGAGGTCCATCTCTTTTTTAAGTCCACTAGTAATTTTATTATTTTTTTTAACTTTCAGGTACAATATGTTTTCTGCTTTTGGCTTCAGACTCTCCACGTGGCCTTTCTTCATCGTGTTTGTTTCTCTGCTCAGTTTCCTTCCATTTACTCAGTACTGCTGGTCTGCTCTCCACGGAGGGCCCATCTGTGCTCTCCACGGAGGCCCCGTCTGTGCTCTCCACGGAGGGCCCGTCTGTGCTCTCCACGGAGGCCCTCTCTGTGCTCTCCACGGAGGGCCCGTCTGTGCTTTCACGGAGGCCCCGTCTGTGTTTTCACGGAGGCCCCGTCTGTGCTCTCCACGGAGGCCCCGTCTGTGCTCTCCACGGAGGCCCCGTCTGTGCTCTCCACGGAGGGCCCGTCTGTGCTTTCTGTTGTAGGCGAGCATGTGCATAATTTGGAAGCCCTCTCCCATGAGTTGGTGTCTGTGGGATAATTTCTACATACTCTGCATCCTCTTTATCACCACATGCTCCTGCTTCTATGCTGAATGTGATTTTTAAATGTCCTTTTCTCCATCTTGATTAGATGAGGAACATGGTAAATGCTACATGGTAAAAAGCCTGGATTGTTGTTTTTTCCTTTAAGGGAATTGACTCATGTTTTAGGGAGTAGTTACTGATCAAGACTGATCTCACTATGGCTTTATCTGACTCTCCCTTGGTAAGATCTTTTGCTTAAGCCTACACAGGAAACATGGTTCTAAGTACATGGTAAATGATAGAATTAAATGACTGACAGTTGCTAATTTTTCTTATTCCTTAATACCACACCAAAGTCTCAGAATAACAGTATTAATTATCCTATCTAGCAGTATGTTTACAATAAAGAAGTGATAACGTTTTATAGTTGTTTTTATTCTTAGTAAATACTAAGAATAAAAGAAAGTGAAAAAGAAAAAAGAAAGAAACAATATTTCTCTTTACAAAGAAAGTAAAAAAGATATTGTGCACTTGAGTCATTTGAATATTTTTCTTTGTGGAATTATTTTGTCAGTAGGCACACCTTAAGTTTTTTTTAACATGTTTGACTTTTTGGAATAGCATTTTAAATTTCACTTGAGTTTTGTGATTATATAAATTATTAATGTAACTTCAAAGTTAAATGGACAAAACTAGATCTATTCAAAGAAATCTGAGTTACAGTTTAAAATAAAATACAATACACAATCACAGTTTCCACCCCATTATACTTGCTCTATTAAAACAAACCTTCTGTAACTCTGTAGGTTAGTATAAGAAGATGCATGCGTGTTATGCTTCCATTTTCATAAGAAGAGTGGCGTATCAGATACCATTTTGCATATTGACTCTGACTTTAATGCTAAAACTTTGCCACACACACTCCCTCATCCAACACATTTTATTTAGCTCACATTCTTAGAGGACTACCCTGCACTGAATGTCTGCGTGATTATCATCTCCAGTTTAAAGATGACAATATGAGTCTCACGGGCAAACTTCCTAAGGTCCCACATCTCGAAAGCCTCCTGCCAAGTCAAAACCTGAGGTCTGCCCATGTCATCCCGTGTGGTCACTCGGTAACCAAAATCTACATTCAACATCTCTTACCTGATATGTTTACTACGATAGACCCTTGGATTTTCTTCCTGACATAAAGCTGGCAATTGGTTGTTATACTAACGTATTTGCCATTTTGACAATTTTCATTAAAGACATTCCATTTTCATGACTTAAATGAATAACTCATACAAAGGTGTTCAACCTGTGGCCTGCAGGCCATGTAAATATTATGTAAGGACATTTTTGCTTATCTGGGGTGGCAGATATCGCAAAAATTATGCACAGACCTGTTTTTTACTCATCAGCTCTGGTTAGTGCTTGTGTATTTACGGTGTGGCTGGAGACAGCTCTCCTTCTTCCAGGGCAGCACAGAGAAGCCAAAAGTTTGGATACCCTTACAAGAGCTCTGCTTACTTAACCAATTCCCAAGAAACAAAACAAAAAGTTTAAAATGAATCTGTTTACCATGCGGATGTTCAGGTGATGATTCCAAGGGACTGTAGTGCACTGTGTTTATCCAATGGTCTCACCCTCCTGGCGACATCCCATATGAACACAAGTGCGTTGCCTGTACTCAAGGAGCTCTGGGAGAGTTTGGGAAAACAGCAGAAACATTCCACATAAGCTCTTTGCACTTAAAGGAGCTCTAGAGCTAATACCAGACCCTGAAGCTTAGTGAATGGAGCCTCCTCAAAGAAATCACTCTGCACTGCCGCAGGTGTTTACGCGGTCTTACCATAAACATCTACCTATGTCTCACACATCACTATAAAAAACAAGTAAAATAGTAAAAGTAGAGCTTTCTAAAAAAGAAAAAAAAGTACCTTTCTATGACTTCTGTGCTGAGGAATTACTGCCCACAGACCCATAAAGTGACACAGGGCTCCAGGGAGGGTCAGTATTGGACAGCTGGAGAGCTGGTAGGAGGCAGCCAGCTTCAGGTACACAGATTGACGGAAGGTTTATTTGTCTTTAAATCAAAATTCTCTATATGGAACTTTAATTCACATTAGCTCACACTTTTTACAGTCTAGCAGCGTGTTTCTAGATTTTGACCGAGTAAAGGGCAAAGCACGCACTCAGTGGGTAACAGGTCTAATGGACTTCCTGTCCCCATGGTATCTTCGGCTTTGTGTGGAAGTCTAGTATTCATGTGATAGAGCTCTCAAAGAAGGTATTTTGTAACAGATAATGTTTTAAATGCCAAAGTTAACCAAGAATCAGTGCCTATCCTGTGCTGCGCGAGTGCCAGGTGGTGGAGACTCACAGAGGTGCAGGAGGCACTGTTTCTGCTCCTACAGTAAGAAGCCCAGTAAGAAGCAGAGGCAGAATTAGGCCATGACAGCCGCATGTGCAGGGTATTAAAGGAGAAGGAGACAGAAACGCGGGAGATGTGGGGCCGCCGCCCAAGGTCGCCGATGCTGCTGACAAAGGGCGAGTAAGAAACGTTCCCTGGCTCTCTCCACCTCTCAGGGTCACACGTACATTAATGTGCTTATTACACACAACTTATACAAAACTGTATATGGATCACCAAAAAACGATACGATTTACAACTGTTAAAAGAAAGAAAAACCTTAAAATCAAAATAAAGTCCACGTGTTTATTTGAGCAAAGAGCAACTTCTAAACTGACTCGTAACCTCCCTCCAGATCTGCATCCAAATGGAAAGTGTCCAGGCTTTGCTCCTACCCACGAGCAGAGCAAAGTGACGAAGCTGCTGGGTCAGCGGCCGCAGGGGTTGCCTTATTGAGTGTGGTCTGGTGAGAGGCTCCGAGCACAGGACCGCTCACCCGGGTTGTCTGAAGCTTAGTTGAAACCTTGTTTGGAGGAACATCGAGTTACAGTTCCATCAGCACAGGGGCCAATCCCAGCGCGTGGCCTCTGGTCAGCCTCTCCGTCCAGGCAGATCTGCCAGCTAGATAGATAGCATGTTTAGAAAGGGAGGGGAGAGATCCAGTCTCATCCCCGAAGGGAAAGCAAGCTGGGTTCCCTAATCTAACACAGATCAGGGTTCAAAGGATTCAGCTCTGCTAAAGGGCTCAGTCCAGCCCACCTGTAGGCTCCCAACACACAGGGATAATCCGTCCTGTCCGGGGGCCTCCAGATACTTCCCTCTTCAGTGATCTTGAGGAGCCCCAGGCACCTCACATCCGTGTGCTTCCCCTGGATACCCTGGGACTGAGGCAGGGTGCCCTACTGGGAAGTCAACCTAACTACCTCCTACAGACGCAAAGAAGATATGTGAGGTAATGCTCACAGCGACAGGGTAATACTGGGACACCTCACGTCAGATGAAGCACACCGTAGAACTCACACTGCCATGTCCTTCTGCCATCCTCGGTGTGGCTCCCGTGACACTCCAGGTGGCAGCACAGCTATGTGTGTCCTCTAAGAATGTGTCATAAACCAAGGCCCGCGCCACGAGCACGGCACAGGATCCATGTTGGACCCTCTCCTGAGGTCTAGCCTCGCCTTTGTGCCCAGGGATGTGTTTTCCTAACTAAGGGTCAGTTGAAGGAATTGCTTCATAAAACTGATTTGACTCATAGTCCTATATTCCTGATCATGGAGTGGATGTAAACTTATTTGACCAGGAAATCTTGGTAAAATCAAAGTTATGTGGCCCTGGCCTCACCTGCTGGTAACAGGACTCTGGCCCAGCTCTGTTTCTGGGCCTGGGCAGCTGCTCTGACCAAGTGTGACCTTCCCCTGGAACCACGTCCTCTTCCATCTGAGCCCAGAGACCTGTGATCCCCAGGGGACAGGCTGGGCTGTGCAGCAGGGGGCCCAGTGAGTGTGAGGACCTCTCCCTGTGCCACTGTCGTTTGCCAGCCTTTCTGGAACGTCTGTAAGTCGTGACGCTGTGATGCTGCTGTCATGCTGGGTTTCAAAGGCATGGTTCTGTTACTGTGCTTGGCACGCGGGCTCACATGCACACACTCAGGTACATTTACACAACACACATTCACGCATTCACACACTCACGCACATACATGCACAAGCACATTCATACTCACACATGGCTGTAGGTGAGAAATACCCTGGGGAAAGTGACCCTCTGAACTGGTGGGGGTCTCCCCTCTACTGCCAACATGGGTGCAGACCCTCTGCTGTTCTGGAAAGGGGCAGCGTCCCTACAGCAGCTGAGAGGGATTCATTCTTCTCTCATTTAAATGCCTATAACAATTACTGCCTTTACAAGTTATGCAGGAATTTTACAAAGAAGCACTGCTTTGGGGGAAGGTGCCTATTTTTGTTTTACCGTATTTAATATTTAAAGTGTTACTATGTCCCCAGAGGGCAAAGTCCTTGATTTCAAAGGTCCAGTGCCCTAAGGCAGACGTGGGCAGTGGGAGCCAGCGTGGACCAAGTGGGCAGCAGCCAACTGCGGGCAGGGTTTGGACAGCAGGAGAGCGGCAGGCATTTTCCATCCACACATTGCATTTTATTCATTTTCAGCTTTACCAAGGAGTGGCTCAGGAATAAAGTATTCAAAGTCTTGGTCTAAGTTTGAAATTGGATGCTTGCGGAAATTCTTTTGGGTCAGGCAGCTTCTGTTAATTGTCTGCGTGTGTCTTAGGCATTTTCCATCCCTCCAAATACCACTTGACTCCGAAGGCCCTTGCCAAGCCAGTCGGAGGGTTGGATGGCACAGTGTTTCTGGCTCAAGCAATAAAGAAGTCCTAAGAGGAAAATGTGTACTCTCCAGAGAGCAGAGGGCTCAACGCTGAGGGCCAACATTGGCAGTGTGGCCCATCTAACCCCCCAAGAAATCCAGCACACTTGAAAGACCATTGGGGTTGCTCATTGCTGTCACAGCAGCTGAACGGCACAGCACAGCCTTGTGTTTTTCTGGGAGCAGCAGTGGCTACGCCATCCCTCTCACCTTCAGCAACACACCAAATGTGCTGCTTCCTCCTCAGGTTCTCAAGAAAAATGAGACAAGACATTAAACACGCACGGCTTACACACAGGTGTCCTAGGCACAGGAAACTTACACTGTCTTGCGTGGACAACTAAGCCATTTAGTATGTGAGGACTGAATTCAACGTTTTCATACACATTTTCATCATAGATTCAAGATTCAGCTTTAATTAACATTCCCCTTCCAAGAAAACCTAAGAAGCTGTATGTAGCATGCTCCCCACTTCAGTAAGGATCTTGAAATAAATGATATTTAATGAACTCAAAACTTTTATTAAAAGCCCACACATAGCCTGTAATTCCTAATTATTGGAACATGCCTCCTTCTATAACCAAACACATCCCATGAACTAGAAACACATTAAAGGAATTATTATTTTACTCAAGAACAAGTATGGTAAGCCAGATATGAGCCCCAATTTGACACACCTCAAGAATTTGGTGGGACCCAAAAAGTAGCTGTGAACAAGATGTACAAAACACCAACACAGGTGCTGGAAGAGGATCCTTAGACGAGATAAATTTAACGAGTTTAACTGAGCAACGAACAACCCAGGGTTCGGAAGCTTTCAGAAGCAGAGCATGTTCTAGAAGCCCCTGCCTGCAACGAGGCAAGAAAACCGAAGTGAGACTGGCTGTGGCTCTGTGTTTGTGGCACTGGGTGTGGTCTGGCCATGGGAGGCCCGTGAGTGGCCAAGGCCCAGCGAGCTGCAGGGTGGACTCCTGAGCCAGGCTTTGCATGGTTGGGTGGCAGGTCATTACAGAAAAGCCTGAAGCTTGGACACCCCAGCTGGAGACATGGTGTGGTGAGCAAGGTTGACACCCCTAGAAGGTGCTGAGGGCTCGGCAGAGGCCTGGGCAGAGGACTCGTCAGTTGAGGCTGACGAGTGACACTTTTGTCACATGATGACGGGGACCGCTGGAAGAAAAGCAAAGTTAGAAAATAAGGTGGTTTTATTTCTGTTCTTCTTTTTCATCTCTGCACTATTTTTTTGGTGTTGTTATAGTTTGGCTGGGGCTGGATTTGAACTCTCCAACCTCAGTATATGGGGCTGGTGCCACAGGCACCGCCCCACATCTCTGCACTATTTTTAAGAGAAAGTGCTTGGTTCTTATGTCAAGAACAAATTATTTCAGCAAAAATAGTCTTGGCATAGAGAACTTACTGGACTCTGATGTGCTGAGGGTTCACAGGAAGGGAGGTTGGAGAAGGGGTGTCAGCTGGACGTGTGTTCCATGCCAGGCATGTGCCTCCCTAACTCCTGCAGAAATTCTAGGGGGTAAGGACAGCCACACCCATCTTATTAGAGACTAAAGAACAAGCCAGCAACATCCCATCCCAGCTCAGGAAGCTCATTAGGGGGCCTGTTCCAGCCTATGAGTTAGTAAAATGACCCTACCAAGCCCTGCTTGGTGTGGAGCAAGCTCCCTAAGTACAACATTCCTGGCAGGTGGACAGATGGGTGTGTTGGCCCACTGCTAAGTCTTTTGTGAGACTTTTGCTTATGGTGGATTCTTTCCTAGAGACTGACCAACTTCGGGCAAACCGACTAACCCGGGTTTAGGAATCTGCAAAACCAGGGCCAGGCCTGGAGACAAGGACTCGGCCTTCCTCTCAGCCCAGCTTCACCACTGAAACTCTGTACTGCTGGCATAGCAGCATGCAAGCACCTTTTCTGATAGAAAAAACTTACAGTTAATTAAGTATCGGAGCTTTTGACCAAGGGTCACTGAAAAGACAGATGTTTGCCAACAACCCCAAGTCCTCTGTCTGCATTAGAAACAGCACATCTGCTTCTCATTAAAATTCTAGAAAAATTGTAAAGTTATGTCAAGGCTACTGGAAAGATGCATTGGCCTTACCCGAGTGCTGGGAGTGACCCCTGGGAGAGACAGAGGCTTCGGGTGTCACAGTCTCGTGGGGTCACCTGCGGGAAACTCGAGTCTGCGAATAACTGAGGACGTGCCAGTGGAGCAGGACGCTCACCTGGCCGGGCCACATCTGACTGCACCGCCGATCACTTTAAACCAAGTCCATGGCCATGAGGAGGAGGTCGCGCCCCCGCACGCCTCGCCCTATAGCACCTGCCAGGAACGTGCTGGCTCTGGTTGGGAGGCCCCGTGTCCACAGGGACGCAGTGATTCTGATAAGGACATTCTAAGGATATGTCCTGGAAAAGGCCACCAGCCCCATCTTCCCAGGGCCATAGGTGGGTCTGCAGAGTGCTGGTCCTTCCCCACAGGAAAGATGAGACATTGCTGGGCATCAGGGCTGGCTCCCCGTCCGCCAACTTACTTGACCTGGTTCGGTTACTTGGCTGAACCTCGACTGTAGCAGAAAGAATATGTCAGTGGAAATGGGAAATGAAGCTGGAGTGGCACAGGTGGTGTAGACAGAAAGCAAAGTAATCTGCCCAAGGATCAGATTTTATTTCAGAAGAACAGGTGGTGTAGACAGAAAGCAAAGTAATCTGCCTGAGGATCAGGGTAACAGATTTTATTTCAGAAGAACAAAAAGAAGGTTAAAAGCAATTCCAAAGGGAGCTGGAGTGGGTCCGTCCCAACGGAGACGAGGTGAGCGCAGAGACACCTCTGTGAGAAGGGGGCCTCCCTCCCTGTGCAGCTCTCATGGCCCCCCCACCCCCTGCAGCTCTCACCAGCCCCCACGAGATTCTCACGGCCCCCGCCAGGGACTCATGCCCCGTCCACAAGGCCCTCACCAGCCTCTGGGCCTCAGGTGGCATTGCCCTTTCCCATGGTCATTGGAGGTCTCTTTCTATCAGTCACTAGGCACCTGGGTTATCTGGCGCCTACATTCTCCCCTGCAGACTTCGTGGTCAGCAGGCCCCAAAGTCTGCAGGGGAGAGGCCCCTTTTCAGAGGACAACCTGAATGTAACAGTAACTGCATTAAATATAAATCAATTGCTCCAGTTAAAAGATCAAGATTGTCAGATGATTTTAGTGATATGCTCCTATAAAAATACGAGGTAAGAGAGCAGAGAGAGAAAGAATGAGGGAGGGGTGGGGAAAGGAAGAGCAGAGAGAGGGACAGAGGAAGGGGGTGGGGTCTTGGTGTGCACCACACCTTTTGGGGGCAAAACACGATTGTAAGAGGGACTTTATCTAACAAATGCAATCAGTATAACCTGGTTTCTTGTACCCTCAATGAATCCCCAAAAATAAAAAAATAAAAATATGAGGTAAAAAGACAAAATGGAGCATGCAGGCCCTCTGCAAAGATAGCGGTGTCCCGGGACGACACCAGCGGGGCGGCCACCACGGAGCCTTCCTGCAGCACAGTCCCAAGGGCACGTGGCCCCGGGTCCGGCCAGGCTTTGCTCGCCCCTCGTTCACTCCGCATCTTCGCCAGCCTCGTGTCTGCCGCAGTCTTGGCACCCGGTCTCCACTCGTTCCCTGAGCGACCACAGGGACTTCCAGCTTCAGACACGCTGTCTGCTAGGGCTGAGCCTACAGTCAGCGGCCTATACCACTTCCAGAGAGGGAGGGCACCCTGAACCCCAAACCTGTGAAGAGGTTACATTCCACCAACCAGGGGTGGAATTGAGATTGCCGATTTTGTGACCTCAGATGGGGAGATGAGCCCTGGGTGATGCAGGGGCCCCAGAGGGATGGTGCTGGGAGGAAGACTCAGTCGTTCTCAGCTGGCTTTGAAGATGAAAGGGGGCATCTATAAGCCAGAAAAGGCAAAAAATGAGCAAACAATCTCTCCTGGAGTCTCAAGAAGGGCAGCCATCCAAACAACATCTTGTCCGACTCGGCCCCTTGCAGGCTTCTGACCTCCAGAGTGGCAGGACTTAAGTCCACTAAGTTTGCAGGGGTTTGTCAGCTGTCTAACCAGGTAACACGCCCCTCCCGGCCTGAGGCACTAATGCCCCCTGGACACCACCCTGCCACCTCCCCTTGCTGGTCCCTTATAGTGATTACATCGTACTTATGGGAATAAGTGGAAAGAGATGTCAGGTTGCTGGAAGCTTGGTTAGAGGCAAGTGTCACCAGTTTAAACACTGGATTTATGTGACCCTGTGACCCTGTGACCAGAGCTGCACAAGGTGGTGAGGTGGGTCCTGGGCATATGAGGCTGAGCACAGGAGCCCCAAACACAAGGTGCACAGACAGGGCCAGACCACTCCCAGGCACCTGGGTATGACTCAGCCCCTGCTCACACCTGTGATCGATCATAAGGTCCTGCCTGGGAGTAATGGAGAATGAAAAGCTAAGTGGGGTCAGAGTGGGCCCACGGATGTGTAGGGTGCCCGGACAGAGAAGAATGCAGGACAGCCTCTCTGCACCAGCTAGAAAATAGACGGTGCTGAGGACGGCCCATGCAGGACTGGACAGGGACACACAGGTGCTGAGGACGGCCCACTCGGGACTGGACAGGGACACATAGGTGCTGAGGATGGCCCACTCAGGACTGGACAGGGACACACAGGTGCTGAGGATGGCCCACTCAGGACTGGACAGGGACACACAGGTGCTGAGGACGGCCCACTGGGGACTGGACAGGGACACACAGGTGCTGAGGACAGCCCACTCAGCATGGGCCCCAGGAAGGTTTGAGGAAAGGTGTTAAAGTTCCTGGTACCATATGTGTGAAAATAGAGTTGAGCTGAAGTGAGTTAGGTGGGAACTCTCAGAGACGGAAGCGATTGGCTTTGCAGCATAGTCAGGGAACAGGGGAGAAAGATGAGAAGAAACTGGAAGAAGATAGATCAACTGAGTGCACAGAGGACAGCACCCACGGTGGCATGACCGCTGTGGCCTGAGGCGTGGGACCTGGAGCCGTGGAGCGTGTGGAGTGGGCACCACAGGCAGGCGTTGCGTTGTGCTCCATGCTGCACAGTGAGCACGTAAGGAGCCTCAGCGCCCCACTGTCCTAAAGCGTCTGTCCCCACAGTGTGGCCCAGGGTCGCGTGGAATTTGCAGAGTGGCTGTTTCTGGCACTGGCATCAGGCTGTCATACCTGCTGACACGGCCAGATGTTTTCTCTGTCAGATCCAGAGCCCAGCACTGAGCTGCTATTTGGCAGCGTCCCACAAGAGGTCCAAACAGCCACTGAGCCCTGGGGACAGGGGTCATGCTTCTCTTGTCTGCAGCAGACACCATCCCAGACCCAGTCTCGGGCAGACAGCTGGTGTGCACTCCCACCGGATCTGAGGGTGGCTCGGCATCACCAGCAGTGACACGGTTATGTGTCAGCATCTTGGTGTTTTCCTGTCCCCATCCCTGCACAGAGGGGACTTGCAATTGCCCACTTAGCGCCTCTTTGGTGTGGGTGGTTTCCAGGAGACGACTGGCAGATGACACCACACCACCAGCCCGCCCTCCTTCGTGAGCACCCAGATCTTCGTCCCAGATCCCAGAGACCTGGGCTCCCAGACAGCCCAGGGATCTCTTAGGAATTGTCGGAAATTAGGGGACTAAAGAGCAGCAATCATATTTGCCCTGGGGAGCGTCAGTGAGCGTCAGGTGGGTCACTGTCCCCTGAGGACATGTGTGACCCACCTTCTCCAGAGCGCAGAAGTGTGGAAACAGCTCCTGTGCATGTTTTCACTATTTTTCTTCTTCAAATGCCTCCTCAGTCCCCTTCTCACTTTTCAGGGCCATGGTTCCATCCTCTAAATACATCCTCTCCCAGACCTACTTAGAGACAATGGCACTTGACGTTCCTGGAGACATTTTCCTGTTTTCTAGCCCCTATGGGATGGCAGACACTCCCCACGAAATGTCCGAGCTCAGCCACACGCACCCGCAAGGAAGGTGGAAAACCAATGAGAAACTGCCTCCCAGTGTCCAGACCAGGGATGAATAACCCACCGCCTTCTTCTCTACCAAGGAACCGGTCCCCAGTAGAAGTCAAATTACTGTCTATTAAGTAGATCATTCATGGCTGAATGGCTAAACTATGTTCACTGGCCACTGCTTACTAATTCACCCAACATACCTTAACAAGTTGAATTTACAGGTATAATTCTGAACCCATGCCCATCAAAAGGACGAATTCAGGAATTGTAAGTTTCTTGTAGAGGGAGAAACCACATACATGAAATGCTTAAGGAAAGGTCCTGGTCTCCATGAGGAGCATCGTAAGCGATGGAAGTATCTCCCGTTTCTTTTATAAAAAGCATAAAGGTCCTTCCTGTGCCTTTTTGGTACGTTTATCCATCTTGTTATTTTCAGAAACCTCCATTTGTAGCTTAGATAACATTGTTTAAATATTTGCTAAATCTGATCTTCTAGGCCATCAACTTCAGGTTATGTCCACAAAAGTTGAGCATTATTACATACACTGGTTTCTAATGAGTTTGAAATCCTAACTCTCTGCAGACATTGAGGACCCAGGATAACTTTTCTGGCATTAGATGAAATATTCATAGTGGACTGTTTACGTGTTTAATACTTGTAAAATGTTCAGCCATAAATATCATTCCCCACAATAACCATAAGATTTAGGGGAGCGTGGGCTGTTTAAAGATGCTAAGGAAGTTATAACTAACCATTTGTGCTTAATTATGAACATCAAAGGCCAAAATGCTATTTATATAACCAATTACCCTATTTCTCATATGACATGTCTAACAATGTTTACTGACTATTGATTCCAAAGATATAGTTTCCTTTTGGTAAGTCTTCAAAAATGCTAGAGCTCTCACACACACACGTATGCATGTCTCCAGCAACGTTTTCCACAATTATCAATACGCGGAAGACCCCAAACGTCCATCTGCAGATGAGGGGAGGGGTAAACATGACGATCTGTGCGACGGAACACTGCTCAGCCCTAAAGTGGAGTGAAGCTCTGGCACACACTCCAGCACAGGGGAGCCTGCAGAGAGTGGTAAGTGAAGAAGCAGCCCCTTAGGAGAAACGCCGAGAACCAGCAGCTCCCCAGGATGGAGAGCAGACTGGCAGCTGTGGGGCGGGGGTTGGGTGCAGGCTGCCTAATGGGCACTCGGTCTCCTTTTGGGGTGACACAATGTTCTGGAAGGGATGGAGGTGGTGGTGGAACACTGTGAGTGCACCAGAGCCCTGAGCTGTTCACTTCAGCGTTGTTCGTTGTGTCTTGTGTGGATTTCACATCAATAAAAACAGAAAACAAGTTACAGGCCTAGAGTTAGAAAGGTCACAGGTAGAGAAGTGGTGTAGGAAGACAGAGAGTCTCCTGGACTCAGCTCGAGAAAGCTCTTGTCCAGTACCAGTACCAGCTCCGGCTCCAACTAGCTCACCCCGTGGGGTCCCCATGGCCCCATGGCCGCTGCCTCCCATCAGCCCTCAGTGCACACTGTGCGAGCGGACAGCGTGAACCCAGAACACACACTGACATGTGACTCCCACACTGTATAAACACACACAGAGTGGTGCAGGCATGCACACTTCAAGCACGGCATGGGGGGAGCCACCGTTCCACAAGGAAAGAGCACCATACACAGGGATATTGTTCAGAGCCTTCTCCTCTCACTTACAGGAGAGGGGATATTTTCCAGCAAGGAAAGTCAAGTATTTGACAGGATTACAATTTACAGAAAACATAACAATAATTTCTCTTTCCAAAGCTCATCTGTAAAGACAAAATAACTTGAATGCATTTTGGATGGCCAATGATGGGCTATATCTGATGGTTTGTGGATAACAAGTATTGACTCATAACTGTATCATCTTCAGATACTTTGAGAATTAGTTCATGGTTGTCAGATGGAAATAAATCCAAAATCTTAGGAACATTTGTTTTCTGTTTCTAACTCACTTACATACACTATAATACCAACCACTTGCATCTTATGCCAACTGGGTCGTGGATCAACCTCCTTAGGAGAACAGGCCCCGAGAGCCAGGAAGGTTGACAGTGCACCTGGGGAGAGAGAGAAGAGGTGGACTTCATAACATTTATTCTTGTTTAAACAAGACTCCAAACACAAGAAAGGCACAAAAGGGGAAGAGACTCTACACCTGTCATTGTCCCCAAGAAGGTGCTGTCACCTTAGTAAACAATGGGAAGACATGGCCCATGGGCCCTAGAAAATCACAGGGCACAGCCCAGCACACAGATGGGCCTCCAGGCCCTCAGAGGGTGGCCCCCACACCAGGAGGTGATGGGCGGAAAGGCACACCCAAGCCATGACCTCAGACCCTGAGAGACAAGCTGTCCGGGCGTTGTTCTCTAATAATGGGGGCGACATTGAGGAGGATGTGAGAAAGCAGAGGTCAGAGACAGTTTTATCTAAGAGAGGAGGATGTGAGAGAGAATGAAACCGGAGCTGGGAAGACATGCCACGCCCTCCCTGTGCCTCACAGTCTGCCCCAGACACTCCTCAAGAGGCTTGAGACACAGGTGGCCAGCTGACAGCCAAGACCTTGACTACGCCACACTTTCTGGATTCACAGGATTAGGCGATTACCAGGGTGTGAAATGCCCTCAGCTCAGGGCAGGGCTAAGGGGCAGTGGCCCAGTGAAGTGGCCAGAGACGCCCCAGGGGACGCTGAACAGGTGGCAGCAAAGCCCCACGGCCCACCCTCAAACATGGAAAGAACAGCAAAGACACTGTTTCGGAAAACGTACATTTTATTTGAAAAGTACATAGCTATTTAGTTAAGTAGGTAGTTAGTTAGTAGAATACTCACTAGAGGCCCTGTCCTTTCTTTAAGAGATGGAAAACATAAGGTCATTTTTGGAAAAGTAATTACAGTCTGAGATCTCAGGGTGGACTGAGTTGTGTAACTACATGGATATCACTCACATTTTACTGTTGTATTAGGTGGGGACACTGAGATGTCAGAGGACAAAAATATTGTCTGGGTGACTGGCACAGATAAAAACAGTTCTAGATTTGTGGGGTACATCGTTCCACGACTCATTCTCTCTGTGTGTCTCTTAAAGGAACATACAGTTCTTCTTGAACCTATGTTTTTTTTTTTAAGAAAGTGACGTCGTGACTGAGTGAGGAATACAGGTGCCATCACCCCAGCAGGCGCTGGCTCTACACCTGCCCGGAGGAGGCAGGAGGTGTCTGTGGAGAGGCTGACCCACACCCTGAGAGCTCAGCAGGGTTCCACCTGGGCCCACCTTCCTCTCACCTGGGCCGGCTCAATGACCTCTTAGCACATTTTCCTGTGGGTGAAGACTAGTCTCGGTTCATGCTCACTTTGAATTTATTTATTGTTATTTGGAGGGTGGAATTTTTTCCTGAGTTGAGGGGAGTATTGGCCAAGTCATTTTGTTTGCTATTCATACTTTTATTAAGAAATAAATTGGCTTAAAAATATTAAACTTCGACTGACTTTATGCTTTTGATACTTTGGTCCTTTGAGACCACAACAGTGCAAGCTGTACTTGGGTCCCTTCCTGCCACCCCAGATGTACTTTAGTGACCCGGGTGTCTCCCAAGGGAGGGCAGAGAGGCCTTCCCGGAGCAGCTGCTCCCTACCCTGGACCCCACAGTAGCACGGGGGGCTCAGAGCAGCGTGGGGGCTGCTGTCACCTCTCTGCACCAGACCTCAGCAAGGGCAGGACCTGAGACTGCCTTCCAAGTCTGGCCTCCATTCTTCACCCAGCTGGTTGCTATTACTGCCTTTGCAGTAGCAGCAAGAGATTAACCACGGTCAAGTCTCTGAATTTTGACACACACTCAACCAAAATTCAATCTTCCACGTCCACCGAACATGAAAAGAATGGCAACAGAAGATGTGGTTTCCACGTTGCTCATAAATTTATGATTTGACATTATCATTTTGAGATAGGCCGCACTTTTTAAAATATCCACTAAGTAAAATGTATTTAATTAATGTCAGTGAATCTTACAGGAGAAATTTACTTTTCCAATTCATTTTCACTTTGCAAAACAAATGAGAGGAAGGTGGCTCTCACTTCGTTAACAAAGACTTGCAGAAAGGCCCTGGGTGAGCACATGGGAGATTGTTTGGAGTCCAGCGAGACGCCGGCCTGGGCACTGCACACGGCAGGCTCGACATACATGAAGCGGTACAAGGAAGGGCTGCCCTCTGCACCTGCCGTGAGCTGGGAGCCTGGGGGGTTCTCCCCAAAGAATGTCAGTGTGGGACCCCTGGACACCGGGCAACTCCTATAAGTGGTAAACACAAACACTTGCTGGAAACATGTACAGAGGGACAGAGCCCCTTCTGGAAAGCACTACCCACGTCCCCTGTCTACACACCCCCTCTGCACACATGTGTCTGCCGCTCTCAGTAACGTGGACACACCAAGTTGCTCCCAGCTGGTCCATTTCTTTAGGTACTGTCTGTTGTTATCAGCAAGTCTGTAATGATCAAAACTTTGCAAATACTTATCCATGTTACCGTATACTTCAAATATTGCTTCCATTTCTGCCCTTGTGGCAGGATTAGTTTCCTGAACTGCCCTCTCACTGAAAACAAATAATGAATGCAATTTAAAAATCACCTCTATTAACTGCCTTGCTCAGCTGGCAGGCAAGTAAGGTGTCCTCAGTGGCCACAGAATTAGTCATACACAGGAATCTGGAGAAGTAGGGAAGACCTCAAGACTGGTCTTGACCTTAGGACCTGAGGGCCCTAAGCTCTTGTAACAGTTTCTCAGCTTTGGGGTCTGTAGACACAGGAAACCCCACAGTAGGTAGGAGCCTCCTCAAAATGAGAAGTAGGGCAGGGTCCCCACAGTGGCAGTGAACCAACAGTCTGACTTGCCAGCGTGCTAGGGGAATGAGAGCCATCAGCCCCCCTGCTGTGCATGGGCCCAGGTTCAGGTTCAGGTTCAGAGCACTATGGGTCTGATACTCAGCTCTTGGTCACTATGTCTTCACTGACATGTTTAAAATCAATTGCTGAGAGAGAAGTATTACAAATCTTACTCTTGTTATGAAATCATCTATTTCTATTTTTAATTCTGTCAATTCTGCTTCATATTTGTGAGACTCTTGTATTAGGTACAGGTGCAGTGATAATTATAACTTCTTGACTAAGTATCATTTGACCATTATTCAAACTCCCTCTTTATACCTGGTGTTTTTTATTATACAGAAGTTTACGTTGTCTAATATTAATACAATCATCTCACCATCTTTCTCTCACTGTTTGCATGACTGATCTTTTTCCATCTATTTTTAACCAGTCTGGTCTATGCCTTTGTAAAGTTAACTACTTGTAGGCAGCATGTAGTTTGGTCTTACTTTTATCAACCCTGACAATCTCTGCCTTTCACTTAGAGTGTGTAGGCCATTAAGATTTAATGTGATTACTGATAAAGTTCAATGTAAGCTTACAATTTTATTATTTGTTAAAAAGACTTAATTTTTACAATTTTTAGGAGTAAGATCTTAGGTTTTGTAGTGTTTAAATGTTATACAATTTGGAGAACTCTTTAAGAAAATTGTATGCATGGAATTAGAAGCAATTGAGAATATTTATTTAGAATAAGAAAGTAATTTATACTAAATATTTTAAAGATGACAACCACTAAAAGGTTTGAAGATCTGAGAAAGCAGCATGAGTCACCTATCTGCAGAGAGCACCCCTGCAGTAGAGGACTCAACCACACTTGCTGTCTGGATACAGCTTTATCGCCTCCCCGTAAGTGTCCATCAGGCCATGGAACTTCGTCCCTTGATGGTGAGTCAATGTAGTGAGTTATTAGAATGTTTTTAAAAGCTGTTCCACTATTGGGCAGTGCCTGTGGCTCAAAAGAGTAGAGCACCAGCCCCATATGCCAGAGGTGGGGGGTTCAAACACAGCCGCAGCCAAAAACCACTAAAAACAAAACAAAACAAAACATTCCACTATCGAACACAGACACATGACTGTGACCACAGAGACACATCTCACTAAACCCAAATGCATCCTCGACCCTCTTGCCCCTTGGGCAATCTCAAAAGATGCTGTAGCAATTCCAGTGGCACTCGCCACAAAGAGAAAGATTGATGGGAACTGAAAGACTGGACTGAAACAACAGGGCTTCTGCCGATTGCAGTTATTTATATGTCTTTTAAAAATTTCATAAAAACACATGCAGCAGCTTGGCGCCTGTGGCTCAACAGGCTAAGGCGCCAGCCACGTACACCAGAGCTGGTGGGTTCGAATCCAGCCCAGGCCCGCCAAACAACAATGACGGCTGCAACCAAAAAATGGCCGGGCGTTGTGGCAGGCACCTGTAGTCCCAGCTACTTGGGAGGCGGAGGCAAGAGACTCGCTTGAGCCCAGGAAGTGGAGGTTGCTGTGAGCTGTGATGCCGCAGCACTCTACCCAGGGCGACAGATTGAGGATCTGTCTCAAAAAAAAAGTTTGGAAGGGAGGGCAGTGCTGTGGTTCAAAGGAGTAGGGCACCAGCCCCATATGCCAGAGGGGGCAGGTTCAAACCCAGCCCCATCCAAAAACTGCCAAAAAAAACACATGCAGCATGAACATGCCGGTGGGTCCCTGGGGTTCTGGGAAAGGGCCGTGAAGCCTCAACATTGTCAATATCCTGGCACAGTCACAGGGTACTCAATATACAAAAAGACCAAACCTTTACTACTGGCTCCTGCGTCTTCCTGGACCCCGAGCTGCCAGGATTCCTCTCTGGTCTGGTCATCACGGGGTCCGTCTTTGAATTTACATTTCCCAGCAACATGGGTGCCAGGGAACATTGGGACAACATTTATACATTTAAAGAAAAAAATGCTTAAATCAAACCTCCTCCCTTTACTCACTCATTTACATAGCAGACATTTAATCTCCAGGCTCTACTTGAGTTGCGAGAGATACACTGTTAATTAAACAGATGAAACTCTTTCCCTGATTGAGTTTAAGATGCTGTGAGACTGGCTCACGTACACCTGAGCTGGCGGGTTCGAATCCAGCCCAGGCCCGCCAAACAACAATGACGGCTACAACCAAAAAATGGTCAGGCGTTGTGGCAGGCGCCTGTAGTCCCAGCTACTTGGGAGGCGGAGGCAGGAGACTCACTTGAGCCCAGGAATTGGAGGTTGCTGTGAGCTGTGATGCAACAGCACACTATCCAGGGTGACAGCTTGAGGCTCTGTCTCAAAAAAAAAAAAAAAAAGAAAAGAAAAGATGCTGTGAGACAAGGTAGATGACAGATTATCTCTCCTGGTGCCACAATGCAGTAGTCACAGGAGGACACTCTCTACTACACGAAGGTTTAGGATTAACTCAACCCACAAAGCTTTCCTGGAGATTTACGAAGCAATCTAATGTGCCCATCAGATAACTTTGAGAGATTGAAGAAGAGTGGGACCAGCACGTGCTTTGGGACGGCACTTGGAATCGACACTGACCAGCTCTGACTCTGGGGCTTCAATCCTAATGATCGGTGTCTCTGGGGCCTCACTCACCCCTTCTCAACCTGCAAATACAGACATCAAAACCCACTGGCCTGGGGCGGCAGCTGTGGCTCAAAGGAGTAGGGTGCTGGTCCCATATACCGGAGGTGGTGGGTTCAAACCTGGCCCCGGCTAAAAAAAAAAAAAAAAACTGCAAAAACCTAAAAAATAAATAACCCCCTGGCTAGGTAAGTAGATCAGGAGACTGATGCAAGGTCAGCACTGGGAGCAACTGAACAACTATTTAAGCAGCTTACCACATTTTAGATTGTGCTATTATTAAAACATGAATCGAGAATTGACTACAAAGGTAAAACTCAACTAATGTTCTATTTCCAAGAGATATACCTAAAACAATTAACTTATAAAGATTAATTTTTGAAAGCATCAGAAGATACAAGCAAAAGAAATGAAGATTGCCCACGTTAATACTTTATGAAGTATAATTCAAGACAAAATAGTTAAATATACCATATGAAATTGTTTTCAGCAAGAAAAATGTCACAAAAACTCTAGCAAACTCAAGTCTATACTAGCAGAGGGTACGGACATTCACTTTCTCTTCGTGCTGACACCAAAACAACCCTCCTCTTACAGTGAAATTGTCCAGTTCTGGGTCTAGCAGGTATTGAGTTATATTTCTGCCAGACTAAAGCAGACATTTGCCATTTTCTACTTCTAATTTTCAAACTTGGGGCAAAGGGGAAATGCAGAGCTGTGGGAAGCAGGACTGTGGTTCGAGGTCCACTTCGGCCTCTGTCCTGTGTCTGCCCCACCCACACACAGTTCCAGGCTGCAGACACAAAGCAGGCAGTTCCTGGCCAGGTGTGGCACCAGGTGGCCTTTCCCGGAACGGCGCTTGCCTCTGCTCCTCCAGGTGCTGCAGCCAGGGCAGAAGTCCGGACCTCCTTTGTGGGGAGTGTTGCCCTTTGTTCAAGTAGGAAAATTTTAAGATTTTAAAAAATCCAAATCTAAGTTCATTACTCCCATTATTGGAAATTACTTCCAGGTTCTTATAAAGTGTGCATAGCTATTTTGCTTTACAGCACATTTTTGAGTTTTTAGTGTTTTCTGGATGTTTTCACATGAATTTGGAAGAGGACCTGTAAAGAAACACAGTATTAGCCAGATGCCACTTTAAACTGAAAAACTGGTAGGGCTTTAAAAGCACTTAGCGTTTTACTTGTTAAAATTATTCCATGGTAAGTCATCTAGTGAAGCCAAGTAACTTTTTATAAAGTAAATAATCAACCTTTCATGTATCAGTTATGTAAATGTTTCGTATTATATTTATAAAAGTCACTTTATAACCCAATTCTGATTTCATGTGATTTTAAATAATTGAGGTTTATTTGGTCAACTGCCCCTGGAAAGTAATTACATCATCCTTAACAGGCTCTATTTAAGGAGCAAAACGAATAGCCCAGGATGAGGTAAGGTTAGATGCTGACAGCTTCTGTTTCCCTGCTCAGCAAATGGCTCAGGGAAGGGTGATCACCATGGGAGGGGTTCAGGCCTAAAACACCCACTTCATGGTGTGTTTCACCACTCAGCCTTCCTTCACAATAACAGCTGCCCTCACCAAGCACCACATGGGGAATGTGGGCAGAGCCATGCTGGCATAGAAGGAATAACAGATGGGACAGGTTGCCACCACCTTGCTAGGCCCAGCTCTGTAACTGCAGACTCATACGGGGAGGGGGGCGAGATGGGGTGGGCTGCTGGGGGTCCCACCCAGGCATCTGGGACCCAGGAAGGGGGGTGACGGACAGATGCTAAGAGCAGTGGGCAGCAGGTGGGGCGTCCCTGCCCAAGTGTCTTCAGGTAGGTGCGGCTGGCCCTGAACTCTCCTGCACCAGGACAGCACGGTTGCCCCTGAGGACGTGGGACGTTAGGGAGCTGGTGGTGGAGCGGGTGTCAGGTTACACTCGCTGCCCATCTGGATGGGCACTGTGTGCCTACCACAGGTACTCTCTGCACAGAAGTTCTCATCTAATCATTTTCCCCACTTGCTGTTATGATAAAGTACAAAACCAATCAGTACACACAGCAATTTTCTGTTGCCCCTGGCCCTGGTTCCGCCAGGGTCACATCGCAGCCAGTGGGACACCATGCTCCTGACAGCTCTGCCTGAGAGAAGGGCAGAAAGCTTAGAATACAAGTTAAATGGCTTCATTAGACTGAGAACGTGCCCTACACCTGCTGGCACCCTGCAGAAGACTAACATTGTCAACCCTGGTAAGAGTGGACAGTTGTGAAGGGTGGGACCAGGGCTCTCTGCTTCAGGCCTCTGTGCCATACAGGCCCACCACGGAGCCACGCCCACCACGGAGCCTCGCCCACCACCGAGCCACGCCCACCACGGGGCCACAGCCATGCGGGGCCAGGCACAGCACCAGGTCGTCTTCCATGTCCCCACCCTAGACTGGGTGTCCTGGAACAGGGTTGCAGTGTCGTGAGATAAGAATGTCAGGAAGCGCTGACACCTTTCTGCTTTAGGAACAAGTCATCAAAACTGAACGTGGCTGAAAGAATGGCAAAGCTCACAAGCCTGCGGAAGTATTAAAATGTGCGGGTTTGGAGCCCGAGGACCTTGGTTCACATTCCATTCACCCCAGCTGGACATGCCTACTTGCAGTCCAGCATCTACGCGCCCTTCTAGAGGTGGCCTCCCTGACCTACACCTTCCCTTTCGAGCTAAGTTCTCAGAGGCGCTAGACTCTTCGCTTGGTCTTGAAAGGGTGACTTACAACCCAGCAGGGACGGTCAGCACTGGCCCCCGGTCACTGTTCTCCGTTAACAAGGGGCACATAAACTATCGTCCTGGGAATTTCAAGTGTAAGGTTGCAAGATTTATTACTCTTTACAAGTAAACTCTATATAAATGGAAATATATGAGAGTAAATGAAATTGCACCATTCTAAGATTATCACATATTATACACGACATTAAGACACTAACTTTAATTAGGCTGTGGCAAAGACTCACACTGCTGTCTGTGGGGCAGCTGATAAATTAATAATACAATCAGGTAAATCTAAAAATCCCATAAGGAAATCAAATGGAATAGCTAAAATATACAATTAACTAACAGAAAGCAGGAAAAAAATTATCATTTTTTAAAAAATGGAGCAACAAAATACAAATAATATGATAAATATTATTATATAATATAAATAAATAAAAACTCAACCACATCATTAATTAGATTAAATGTAAATATACTAAACACTCCAAGACAGATATTCTCAAACTGTGTTTCATTTAATATATATATTTTTTGAGATCTCACTCTGTTGCGCTGGCTAGAGTGTGATGGCCTCAGCCTACCTCAGAGCAACCTCACACTCCTGGGCTCAAGTCATCCTCCTGTCCCAGCCTCCTGAGTAGAGAGGGGTGCCCATCACAATGCCTGTATAATTTTTCTATTTTTTAGTAAAGATGGGGTCTTGCTTTTGCTCAGGCTGGTCTCAAGAACTCCAGCCTGAATTATCAAGTCATTTAGGTCAGTAAAAAGCAAAATTTTAGACAAATAGGTGATTTTTATGCATCTACTAGAATAAAATTATCAAGTCATTCAGGTCAGTAAAAAGCAAAATTTTAGACAAATAGGTGATTTTATGCATCTACTAGAATAAAGAAGCAGGGGTGAGTGTGACAGGGATCGGAAGAAACAGGAGGTTTTCCAAGAACCGGGCAGTCAGGGTCTGGTTTGCAGAAGGCCAGCAATCCACAGCAATCTGACAGCACAAATAGTGGGACCCATCAAGTCCCCCAGGAGGTCTGACATTCCAGATCCAGATCACTCTGTGTTTCCCCCCGAGATCTGCTCTGGGTACACTTCAAATGCTTCAATGAACACCAGGTGGCCAGATGTCTAGAACAGAATTTAAAATTCTACCACAAGTGTAATGGATCCTTTTACAATAAGCCCTCATTTGCTTTAGGAGAAGTGTCTTTGATTTCAAATCGTTAACTTTTCACGGTGCTTGCCTTGGGAGTCTGATGCACAGGAACAGGGAGCACAGCTCTACTCCCCACCTTGTTCTCGAATCTCTCCATTGAGTTCTCTGCAGGGTTTTGGAAACCTCACGTTTATTTTGCTGTGAACTCATTAATATTTTGCTACCTTGACACCAAATAGTCCCAACTTATCACAGAGTTGGTGGGATGTCCCTGGAAGCCCAGCGCCCCCAGGGGCATTGTTGATAAGTCACAGGTGCTCTGATGTCCCCACACCACTGCAGGACGAGTGCCGTGTCTGCTGCCCCTGTTCCAGTTGTCCCATTTCTCACAGGCTGACAAGTAGGAAGATGGATTTTCCTCACTAAAATCACAGCTTGGTTTGCCTTTAGGAAACCAGGGGGGAATGTTTGGGAGAGCCACACGTGTGTTCAAGTCATCACGGCCACTGTGCCAGGTCACCATACCTCATAGGTGGCCGCTGTTTACCTGCCTGTGTGGGGTGTCAGCCTGTAGCCCACATGTGGCTGTGTCGTGCCTGTCACAGAGGGGAGTAGGCGGCTTCTAAGGTTCATTCACTGGTTTTGGAAACATCAGCACCATCAGCAAAGGGCCAGTCTATCTCCTCTGAAGTGTAGATGATGCAAATGGCTCTGGTTTGAGTCCAGGGGTTCAAGATGGTCAAGCGTCTCTATGGCAACATGGACATCAGGCACCTGCTCAGTAGCATTAGCTGTGCTCAGTCACCTGCACTGCCCTCTTCATCCCTGGATTCTTGAGGTATGGCCGACTTGCCCCAATTAAATGTGACAAAATGCAGTCAGGCAGGGGCGCAGAGCACTTGCAAATGTTGAAATGAGTGAGGAGGAAGAGAGCCTTCCTTCCTCCCTCCAACACCATGCACTGAGAACATACGTGTTCCGGGCCCTAGACGTGAACACACAGCTCCCTCGCTCAAACAGTTCCCCACTGTTTCACATCAGACGAGCATACTGGTGAGCAGCAGCACCGTGGGCTGAAGCTACAGACTTTGTGTCATTGTAGGCACAGACAGGTGCCCGCGGCCCTGACCCCTTTCGAGCAGCAGCTATGGACGCAGTAGTGCTGGATGAAATCCTCCCTGCTCTGAGAACAGCCCTCACGAGTGAGCATGCAGCTGGGAGTGTCACAGTGCAGGGAAGCAGGCAGCAAACACCTGTCCTGCTGCCCAGCAGGCTGCCGCGGGCTCAGGGTGACCCCACCCTGCCCTGAGCCCCAACCTGGCAGGAGGCTGGTCCTGGCCTTGCAGCCTTTGCTTCTCCCTCCACTCCCTCCTCTGAGCCTCACTGCCCTTGCCCCAAGCGCTCGGGGTTATTTATTTGTATTGTTCTTAAACCCCAGCTCAGGGCCTTCTCCCTTCCACACCCCTTGGGATGAACAAAGACGGTGCCGGGCCAGGAGGGCAGCAGGTGCGGTTGCTTTGAGTCTCACTTCCTGAGCTTGGGCGTATCCCATGGTCTCTGTGACAACACAGGTGCAAGCCCATGTCCAGATGCACAAAACCGTGTGCATCAAACCTGCATTTTCTGTATAGCTGTTGCACCTCAATAAAGCTCTTTTTAAAAAGTTTCAGCACAACCCTGGCACAGTTGCATTTGTGCTGTGGAAAAATCATTCTGGGTAAAAGTGCGCTGAGCTGCAGAGCGCGTGGACTCATCCACACGGGAGGGGACAGCTACAGGGTCAGGGGAAGGTGTCAGCACAGAGACCCACGGATACAAATCTTCGCACCTGTCACACACGCTTTCCCCTTTGCCCTCTGTCTGGGCCCATGTCCAGGGAGAGCACTGTTCTTATTCTCGTCATCTTCAGTTACTTTGGTCAATTTCGAACTTTGTGGCAATGGAACCAAATAGTCTGTATCGGGCTCCACGCAACACGCCGTCCACCGGGCTCCCTGAGTTATTCGTGTGTTGGAGTTCCCGGCGTCCAGTCCCCGGGGTCTGATCACACTGTAGCTAGTTGCTGAAGGGTCTTGGGACAGTCACATGTCCACCCCCTAGGTCACAGGCATCTGTGTTGTTACCAGCTTGGGTCTGTCATGAACAAAGCTCCATGAACTTTCTTGCACATGGCCCTGGGGATTTATTCACTCAGTTCTCGTACTCACACCTGGGCACAGATTGACGTGTAGTGAATCTTGCTGAAGCTGCTTCCAAGATGGCCAGGTGACCTTTTATTCCCAGTGCAAACAGGTGAGAATTCACTGCTGTGACCTCACCAGAAATAGACGTTCTCAGCCTCTCCGTCTTCAACATCCTGGGGAGTGTGCATCCCACCCCATCCCCCATGGTGGGTCTAATTTCCCTTTTCTTGAAATCTGAGAGTCTCCATCACTTTCTCATGTGCCCCGAGGCTGTGGGGTCTCCCTGTGAGACATGTGACCTGCCAGGCACCCAGGCAAGCTCTGCGCAGCTTGAGCCCCGGCCTGGCGGGGCCTCCTGACTATTTGGAGGGCTCCTATGGGGCTATGGGTGCTGATGAGGGCTCCCTGCCTTTCCACTTTCTTAAAGTTGCCATAGAAATTATAATTCTACTGAAGTCCAACTTTATGTTTTTATCAGTACTGTCAGCATTTTTTCACACCCTAAGGTAATATGTGCTTCCCAAAGGTCATGAAGGTATTTACAGACCAGTTTCTAGAAGGGTGATTTTAAATTTGACTCACCAAAGGTGTGAGAAAGCTGGACACCAGCTGGGGGAGTTGTGCGCTTTTCATTTGATTTGCTTCTCACTCCTCTAATTGATCGATAACAGCAGTAAGTGTGGTTTGGGAGAAGACACCACACACTGGGTAACAGCCGAGACCAAGGGCTCAGTGGGCAGCAGTAGAGGAAGTCCAAGTGGGTCCTCGTGGCCTGATGAGAGGCCCCTCACCCGTGAACACACTTGCAGAGAGCAGAATCTCCACACCCAGGATGTCACGTTTAGAGACATGATTTACACGGGTCTGGTAGAAATGTCTGTCAAAGGACGTGAGTTCACGTGACTCGCACGGCCTGGCATAAACAACAGCTCCTCGTGCCAAGGAAGTGTGGCCACCAGGCCTGTGACATTCCTCCCGCAAGGAGTCATCGTCACCAGCATCAGAACTTAAACCAAGTTTTGCCTCTGAACTTGTCTCTTTTTTCTCCAAAACCTTGGAGAACACACTCTACTGCTGTTGTTTTGGTTATAAAAGGAATGATTTGGATTTCTGGTGAGGAAAATTTGAACAGCCATTTAATTTTACTAAAAAGTGATTGTTCTAATCACAACCCACATTTCAGGACAAATAGAGCAAGTTACTAAAGTCAACTGTCCCCATTGCTAGATCCTTTTGCTCACAAAGACCTAAAGATAAATATACAAAGAGATCTTAGGGCATTTCAATATCAACTTTGGGGGAATTATGAAGGCACTTTAAAATCAAAATTGTTTTTTATTATTATTTTAATTTTTTGCTAATAGTTTTTACCAAGAAAACACACTCTTTGGAAAAGAAATTCACACAATCACATTCAAACATCCTTTTAAATATTAAAAGCTTACAGGATCCACTCATCCCCATCTTTTTAATTTTCATGTAGATTATTTTCTCGTAGCATGTTAAAATTACCATAAAAATAGAAGTGGTTATAAACCCACTTTTTCCCGCCCATCATTTCTTACTGATGTCTACATTTCTTAAGACTAGAATTGTATCCTCTTTCTCCTATTGAATGAATCTGGTTTTATTCTGGTAATTCTGCCCCTCTTACCCAAGCCTGCACTGGGCCTACAGCAGCTGCCCCTTCCTCAGGCTCCCCAGCTCCCTCTCTTACACCTGTGCTGCCTCCTTTCTGATCTCCACCCAGCCTAAGACCAGGGTCCTGTCAGCCTTCATATGTCCTGAAGAAGTTTTCCTCAAGTGCACCCGGAGAAAACACGGTGAGCCTGGCCTGTGGAGGAGATCCCCACCCCAGACAGTGGCGGGGGCCAGGTGAGCCCTCCCTGGGCTAGGGGAAGGAGGTCTCTATACCTCTCTGGCTGCACGCAGCCTGCATCCCACCCCACCCCTCCACCACCTGGGCTTCCACCTCTGCTGTACTCACACACTGACTCTAGCCAAGGGCTCTTACACAGGCCGCCTTCTTCAACCCTAACCCTAACCCTTCCCAGGGCTGCCGGATCTGCCCTCAGTCCCCTCTCTGTCCCCTCCCCGACAGCCCGAGGATTGGCTAAACTGGAACATGAATCCCGGCATCCTCAGCCCGGGGCCCACGCGGTGGCTCCCCTGGCAGGTGCTCCCTGCTGTCCTCTGGCTACCTGGCCTGCCACCTCCCTGGCCCCTTCAAGTCTGAGTCACCCTTCTCAGGACATGAAGGTGTCTGTTCCCTGGGCCTGGTCTCCCACTCCTGCCTTCTAAGGCCTCCAGCCTGACATCACTGCCCCAAATTCAGCCCTCACCCACTGCTGAGGGGCACATGCGTCCCCCACGTCTTCCCTGAGCATCAAACAAATGGGGTTCTCCTCTAAGGGCCGAAGCCCTCAGTTTCTGGGCTGTCCTGGGAAAGGACTCAGCTTAGCACAAGGGTGTTTCAAGAGAGAAGCTCTCCCTAAAGGAAAGGGGTGACGTCAGGCACGGCCAAATAGGAGGAGGGGAAACCAGCAGTGGGTCCTGAGGGAAAGGCCACAAGAAACCACGTGGCCTCACCCTGCACATGACAGCCATGAGGTCCCAGGAGGTGACACCTCACTCCAGCCCTGCAGCCGTGTCCTCTGGGCCCTGTGAGGCAGGGTCATCCCATAACCCGGGTGGCCAGTGTAGGGGAGAAGCAGAGTGACACAGCAGAGAACCCAGGTGGGGTTCCGTGTGGATGTCACCTTCACAGCCTTGTGAGGCCACTGGAAATGGGAACTCCAGGGGATCGGATTTGTTTGCACGTGTACTGACATCAACAGTGCGACTTATTGTTGGAGCATAAAGCCTCCTCCACATCAAAACTGAGAACGGCCACCATACTGCAGATCTGAGTTAACCAAGCGCATGGATCAAATTTTCCTGAATGTTTCCATTGCTTTGAATCCTTAGAAAAATGCTTAGTAGTACTGCTAAAATCATTTTTCAAATGGTTAAGTGTTTTGTTAGAACTGTTTGCTGAACCCAAAACATTACATCTTACCTAAAGAGTAGTCAAAGTTAGTGGTGTTAGACTCTGAGCCGTGGGAGCACTGGCACAGCCCAGAGTAATCAGAAATCCACGAATTTTAAATACTTCAAGTCATAATGTTGTCAGATTTTTCCCTCTCTCACCACTTTTTCTTTTGCAATTTACTCCAAAGATAACACATTCACTAGTCAAAATTGCCTTTCTAAGTTTTTCTATCTAGCTTGTTGCATATTTAAAATAAGAAAGATAATTAAGGCAACATTCAAACAATAACATGATTATTAATTCTACCTGTAACACAGAATTTTAAACTCCATGCAGAACGTTCTGGGGAGATCAGGGACCAATGCATTCACTTCTGAAGTCTCCTCCTTTCTGGGAGGGAAATTTACATTTTTAGTTTTGAGGACAGTAAGCTTACAAGGAACAAAATAATCTAATTTCAGAGTCATTTCTTATTTTTTATCAAAACTAACAATTCCCGTGAGTGGGAGAGAGATAAAGACAATCCCTGTGTGTGACAACTCCTCTGTGTATGTGGTGACAATCCCTGGGTGTGTAACAATTCCTGTGTGAATGTGTGACAATTCCTCTGCGTGACAATCCGTGTGTGTGGGCTCACACATGTGCACACATCTCCATCAGCTACCATCATAAAACACCACAGACCCTGTGCCTAGACAAGAGATTTTCTTCTTTAGGGGAGTCAGGAGCCCAGGATCCAGGCTCTGACTATCTGGGACTGGGGGGTGAGGCCTTCCTGCTGTGCCTGTGAGTAGGAGAGAGATGGAAAAGGCTCTGAGGCTTCATGGGTTCTGACCCTGTCCGAGAGGCCCCCTCCGGTGAGCCTGTCACCCATGCCAGCACCTGCGTGAGGATTTCAACATCCAAGTTTGTGGGGAGGGAGCTGCAAACATTCAGTCCTCGTCAGCACACTTTCAAAATGAACCCGAAAAACACACACCCGCCTGGGGAAGGGCAGGGGTCTAATCTGTCATTGGAACTTCGTAAGATTCCAGTTTTTTAAGGAGGATTGTCAAGTATTATTTTGTAATTAATTATAAGTTCAAAATTACCCAAATTGGTAGGAAAAAAAGTCCTTCTGCGCAAACTTTCTATCTTGTCCCACGATCACTGTCCTGTGTCCTAATCATAACTCTTCATAAATCTTCCAGGCGTGTGCGTCTATGGACATGGTGCGTGTGTCCCAAAACATACAGAGCTAGCCAAAGGTACACAGCATAGCCTAAAGCACACACATGTGCATGTGTACACACAGCACCCACTAGCCATGTGCACTGAGCCCCACCTCCCCCGGGGTCTCTGTGCACACACAGTACCCCCAGCCGTGTGCACTGGGCCCCACCTCCCCCGGGGTCTCTGTGCACACACGGCACCTGCCAGCCATGTGCACTGGGCCGCAGCCCCTCCGGGGTCTCTGGGTCCTACAAGGATCTCTGCATCTCTGGCAGCGGTGGCCGGGCTGTGGGCCCCTGGAGCACCGGAACCAAATGTTGAGGGCTGGGAGGAAGAGCCGAGCACCAGGGTGCATCTCAGACCTCGGAGCCCTCTGTCAGCCTTCATGGGGTTGCTTCATTCTGAGTCTCCAACTCCAAAGGCTGCTGGTGCCAGTGCCCGAGCTTTGGGGACTGTGTGGCCTAAACCGGGCCGGCCCCCCTGCTGCCACTCAGGTGCTGGTCTGCTGGTCAGTTACCACCAGCAGCTGCTCCCACCTCCCTTTTGATGCATTATAAAATAGGGTGAATCTCTGATTTATATATTAAATATATGTTAGATATTATTATCATATATATGCAAATCAATTTTACATAGAGCTCGGTGTATTTGGAGTTATTTTGGGACATGGTAGAGACAACTTGCCAACTTCACTCAAGCAGGACTTTCTGTGGCACCATTTTGCGTCGTTGTCCTTTGCCACATCTGAGTATGACGCTGCTCTAGCCCCGCTCAGCTCTAACATCCTCCGTCTCACGGACCCGTTAGGAAGTCAGTTCTAGCAGAGCCCTGCAGTGCAGCCCACACTCACGTGCACTCACATATTCTCACACCCACACGCTCGCATTCTCACTGTCACATGCCCATGCTCACTCTCACACTGTCACACGCTCACCGTCACATGCCCACACACACCTCCTGCCTTGACGCTCCTGGTGCAGCTGCCTCCAAGTGGGTGACAGACGAGCCGGGCCACAGGGCAGAGCCCTCCCACAGCACAGCACTGTTCCCAGTGGCTACGCTGAGTCTCTGAGGGCTGGTCCCCTCTCCAAGTTGGTAAGCTGCTGAGTTTCAGGAAGCAAAGTCTCCTTGGACGAGCAATTAGCTGTCCTCACTTCAGCCTGCTAATTTGGCTCGATGGCTATGGAAGTTGTCCCAACACTTTGGGTGTCAGAGGCTTTCAAGACAGTGTGGCACATTTGGGCAAACACCGCACACTCAACTCAGAACTTTCTCAATTGTTATAGTAAGAACATTGTGCCAAGCAAAACAAGCAGGCAATTAATTAATGAATTAACCACTTTAAAGTTAAGGCTGTGTCTCCTAAGTGAACAAATTTGGAGATTCATGTTGGTAATCTAGTCAGTTCTTGCTTTGTCACAATTAGATATTATGTCTTTTATGTTTTTCTTTAAATCAGAGAGGAGAAAGAAAGGCCAAAGCAACCGGAAAAGTGTAATTATTTCCTACAGACCAAAGAAAAAAATTGTCCCCGGGTGAGTTGGAGAGAAACTTCTGGAAACTGCAGACTTCCTCATATTTCCAGAAGAGGCTGCTGAACCCCAGCTGCCCTGAGGGTCCAGGGCACCCAAGGCAGAGGCTCAGGAAAGACTGAGAAGCATCGAGGGAAGCCTGGGACGGACCGTCCAACAGTGACCTGAAATAGTTAAGACCATGAAGTGAGCTTGGCAAGAAGTCAGGCAAAGAGAGTTCCAGACCCAGAACCTGCTCCCAATTAGCATTGTGACATAGTGACTCGACTTCTCCCTTCAAAGCTTTGGCTCCTTCCTGGGAAACACAGCCCCAGGGCCTCTCAGGGCTGAGACCTCCACATTAAAGACACCACGTTTCCCTGTGGAGAACAAAGGGGACCCCTGGGGGGGAGCAGGAGAGGACAGGGCCAGCTGAATGCGTGGGCTCCTGTCCCAGGGCTCCCCAAGACCACTAAGATGTCCCTGTGTGACCAAGCCGTCAGAATGTTTAAGTGTGTCCACGCAACCGTCAAAGAATGAGGTAGTTTCCTTTACCTACAATAAACAACATAAAGGAAAAAAACTCTAAGACATTCTGAAATGCTGGGAAAAATGATCCAGGTGTGTGTGTTTTGTTTCCCCCCCACCCCAAGTGAAAAAGAAAGTGAGGCAGAGATAGCAGAGGAAGCCCCCCCTACACCCCAGAATGTAGGGTTCAGGCAGCTGGAGCATTCCCGGTTCACCCCAGCCTGGCCCACTCCCCAGGACAGAATAGCTCAGAGTGGGGGGGTCCCAGAAATTCTCAGCTATGAACCCCAAAGCCGACACATCAGAACTTCCCTGTGAGTGAATTTACAATATCTAATACTTGTGAAAGATTATAGTAGGTACATTAGGTGAGTGTATTTGGTTGTAAGAAACAGTAACCCACTTACCCTGGTGTAAAGGATAGGACAGACATTTATTATAAGGCAATTCCTGGTACCCGAAGTGTGCCCCTGGGCCACCTTTGTCGTTGGCCTGGACAACGCCATCCTCTTTGAGGGAGAGCTTGGCCATTCTGCTGCCCTTTGCTTCTCTGGCCAATGAGGTTCACGGCCCAAAGTGGGAGGCAGGTGGGTCACGTTGGCTGGGGACATTCCCACGCCATGACATCTGAATGTCCCCAGAGACTCCCTTCTGCCCAGGCACCCCCAGTATTAGGGACATGCAGTGCCTCATCTCAAGGAGAAATTTTAGAATTACTCTTTTTTTAAAACCTTCTCCATTTTTAAACAATATTGTTTTTCTTTCTTCCAGGAAATGAGTATGGTAAATAAAAGAAATAATTCATCCAAAAATAATCCTCCCTATGAATCTTTAGCCAAAATATTTAAAGTAGCCATTCCAAAAATGTGTTATCTGTTCATAAAATTTATTTTCCAATTTTACTTTTAGGTCCCGCTAGTACTGAATGATGAGATTTCAGACCACTGAGAAAGGAAGGTGAGGGTGACCTTGAGGCAGGCTGGACGCAACCCACCTGTCAGCCTGGAGCCAGCTGGGTAGCCAGACCTGGCAGCGCCATTCAGGGCCATCTGGATTTGAAGACACACAGTCAGGCTCACTGGGGTCGCCAATCTGCAGATGACCAGAAATGGAAGGAGAACATTCGGTCTGAGTTAGAAAGTGGCCGAGAGTCTCAGCGGTGTCCTCAGACCGAGATCTACTGCTGGCCAGGAGCCCTGAGGTCGGTGCTGGAGGCCTGAGCTAACCCACAGGCTGTGGGTGGGTGCGGGGGGGTCACCTGGAAGCCAAAGAAAATAAAGGGTCGAGATGCTGGGAAAGTGCTGGGCCTAAAAACCACCTGTAAGGTCAGAACAGACAGTCTGCTCTTCACTGGAAGTTGTCCTGTGTCTGAGGACCCTTAGAGCCGGAGCAACAGCATGTCTGGGCAGGTTGTCCTTCCTTTCTGGTCTCAGCAAGCTCAGAGTCTAAGCTGTGGCTGTGGCCACCTTCCTGCTCTGCCCAGCCTGCTGGACGGGCTTTCTCCCTTTGCCTCGCAAAGGGAGACAGGTCGTGGAGACACCCGATTGCAGCCCCTGTGCCTGCTGTTTGCAGGGAGGCCTGACCTGAGTTGTCAGAGACTCCACTGCCTGCCAGCCCAGAGCCGTCCTGGTAGCAGGGCCTGGATGTCTTCATTCTTACTCATGCATTTCCTAATGTGCAGTGCTAATCCGATAAAAAGCCTGGACAGAAGTTTGAATGAACAAATAGAATTAATCTCCATTGTTCTCTATTCGAGGAAAAGCCATTGTGTCTGAGCAGGCACTGAAAGCCTTAACCTTTGGACAAAGTGTCTGTTTTGTTAAATTACTACAAAGTGTCCACCTTTCATTAGCTCATACCATGAAAGGAAAACTTAAACCATTCTAAACTAAAAATAAAATTCTAAACCCTCCTCTCGGCCAAGGGAAACCTTGAAGCTATCCCAGCCTTGGGTGTGGGGGAGTCAGACACACCTCATCACCCCACTTCCCATTGGCGTTTATACACAACTGAGCCGCATAAATGTCAAGATAGAGACCAGCGGACCAAGAGAGCAGAATTTTGTGGTGATACCTGTGGCTCAGTGGGTAGGGCGCCAGCCCCATATACCAAGGGTGGTGGGTTGGAAGGAGAACAGATGGTCCGAGTTAGAGAGTGGTGAGAGTCTTAGCGGTGTCCTCAGACCCAAGATCTACTGCTGGCCAGGAGCCCTGAGCCCCAGCCCCAGCCAACCTGCAACAAAATAATAGCCGGGAGTTGTGGCGGGCACCTGTGGTCCCTGCTACTCGGGAGGCAGAGGCAAGAGAATCACCTAAGCCCAGGAGTTGGAGGTTTCTGTGAGCTGTGACGTCACAGCACTCTACCGAGGGCGATAAAGTGAGACTCTGTCTCTAGGAAAAAAAAAATGGTGCTGATCACAAACAGGACCTGAGGCTGTGCAGGCTTACGAGAGGCCACAGGGACGACCCGTGACATCTGGGGGTCCTCTGCTGACACGGCTCGACGCACAACAGACCCTCTCAACTCAAGCATTCCTTCTTACTGACTCTAAATTTTTAGGCAAAGCTTAATTCTCTCAACTAATTGCCACCTGGAGGACCCTAAACCCACCTGGGCTCAGTCCCTCCCCGACAGTACCCCTTTCCTGGACAAACCAGCACATACCTTCCAGTCTCCAATTCATGGGTTCTATCTGTGATTTCTGTCCCCTTGAATGTATGAGCTTAAAGTTATTTTATAGAGTTTAGTTTTTTCCACTAACAAAATTCAACATTTCACTGGGGTCAAGTGCTCTAAGGAAGAATCGTTCAACAGACACAGTGCTGACCTGATTCTCCCGCCCTGTGGCTTCCTCACAAAACGTCTGACTTCACGAGACTTGAGGAGATGAGGGTGAAAGAGACCACAGAGTCCACAGAGAGATTGTAGAAGAGGATTTACCCTGGTGCTGCTCAGCCAATATGATGGATTCCACGCTTGCGAATCTCACCCCCACATCCTTCCCTCCTACCAGCTGCTCATCTCTGCCCCACCCCCGCCAAGCCCGTCCCAAAGCCCCTGTGGGCTGCCCCACGTGAGAGGCCTGCTGCTGACCCAGGCTGGCCGCCCACCTCCCTCCAGCCACCTGAGGCCCTGGCTGCTACCTGGCGCAGGTGTGCACTGATGCCTGCATGAGCCAGGCTCCCTTTCTGCTCAAAGATGAAGTTATCACCACTGCCTGGATCTTATTCCAAATAGAATAGACAGAACAGACCTAATTTTCCTAAGTTGACAATTATATTAGGTCTGAGGGTGTAAAATCAGTAACCCCAGGACGCCAAACTGTAGAAAAGTTGGGCGATTTGCCCACGTTACGTGGAGAACAGTTCTTGGGACTTGTGAGCCTGGTGCAGTGTGGAACCCGCCTGGCCTCTCACACACAGGTGTCTCTGCCCATCGCTGCACCGGCTCCCTGTATTAGGGTTCTGCCCTGTGATGTAAGGTATTTCCTATCCCAAATATATTTCCTGCTTTCTCCATAGCCCAATAAAGTTTAGAAAGTTTACCACTGTATTTTAAAACCTTTCTTTCTATTACAGAAATATTATTATAGCCAAGCTGAACAAACAAGTGAAATCTAGTATTTCTCAATCCTGTCCAGTATTTACTCTTCTAAATCTATCTGTGTATGTCTCTCTCTCTATATATATACCTATATTTAATCTCAGATTATAGATGATCCTATCTCAGGTAGAGAGTGCCAACAAGTGCCTTCCATGCTGCCTTTACATCCTGCAAACAATACTTTATTTATTATATCATAAAATTATAAATGCTACCTCGGTTTTATAATTAGGTTCCTCACATTGTCCTGAGGACCCTGGACGGAACTTCTCCCAGAACGTCAGCTTCCTGGACCCAGGTCCGCCTTCCTGGCTCCCAGGCTGTCCCTCTGGAACCCTCGCCTTACTCTAATTCCTCAAAACAACTTCCCTTTTGGCTGAACCCACTTTGAAACCTTCAACCTAGAAACAACCCAACTCTTATTTCTTCTGCTAAGATGTTGCCCAGACCAGTTCTTACAAAATATCAGTTTTGAGAAAACCAATCAGTCAGAAGACAGGCTGTTGAGTGGCTGTGCTGTGTTCTCAGGTGGGAGTTTCTCAGCAATAGTGCAATTATATCACCGTAAATAGTGATATAATGGCAACAGCATGTGGCAGGTTTGTAAGGGTTTTTTTACCCAAGTCATAGTTTTTAATAAGTCTTACTTTCAGGAAAACAAAGTGGCAACTTTTGATTTTTCTCACATTTTCTATGTCACTTGTTCAAACATGCCCAGAAGTCTGAGATGCACTTGGCTACACACACAACACACATTTGGGTTTTGGGTTAACGCAGAAGAGGTTCTAGTGTCTTCTGCACGTGAGCCTTTATTCTGGGCCAGGAGATGCCAGAACAAGTAAGAAATAAGTGCTGGTTTTGACGGGCCCATCAAATGGAAGAGGAGGACAGAAACACTCGTGGCCATCCAGGAACGTGAGGGCTGGGACAGTGTCAGCAGGAGTATGACAAGTACAGGGCACTGCAGAGGGGGCCGAGTCTGCAGGGGACACGGGCATTCTCCAGGCACCAGCATCTCCAGGCACAGCTGAAGCAAATGTGTGGACGCAGACCCACAGCATGGCCAGCCCATGGGTCATCTCTCAAGGCAGGAGGGAAACAAACTCCTTCCCACTGGCCTGGGTTAGGAACATTGTTTAAATTCTCATCTGCAGCTCACTTCCTCAGACCAAATGCAGATGAATATTAATTTGACTAAATGGCTATTCCACTTTCTAATGCTGCACAAAAAATGAGCTCAGAGTACTCCAGAACTCAGTTGTTTAAAACAATCATTTTAGTCATGAATGTGTGGACTGGGAGCTTCAGAAGAGCTTAGATGGGCGGCTAAGGAGGACGGAGGGCAGAGGAGTAGGGGGAGGGGGAGGGGAGGAGGGACAAGGGAGGGACGGGAGGGAGTGAGAAGGGAGGAGACTGGGGAGGGGACAAAGCAAAGAGGAGGGAGGAGGGAGGAGGGGGAGGGGAGGCAGAGGAGCCTGCCGTGTCCCTTCTGACCCCCACACTCTGGCAGACCCTTGCTGTCAGGGACTTCAGCGGGTCCCGGCTGTGTGGAGCAGACATGAAGCCCCTTGAAGCCAGAGGCTCCCTCTGCTAGTGGCTGCTCCCTGGCAGCCCGGATTCAGTGAGCGGCGCGCGGTGGGGCCACGCTGGCAGCTCCACGGGCCTCCCTCCCTTGCTTTTTTGCTCCAGTGTAAACTTGTGTTTCCTGGTTACAAGAAAAAGGCAAGACTATTTGTCCCCCAAAGTTTCCACCAACAGCAAACCTTGGAGACTGATGGAGCTTCCCCACCTGACGTCAAGGCAGCGGAGCGACACACACACTTGGGTGGTTCTCTGCTCACTCTTTTATAAACTGAGTTTCTTGGTCAAAGGTGGTCCAAGGTCAAAGGTTTCAAAAGCAGATGACACTTGGCTCCTGGTGTTCCCTGAGAGGTGTGGTGAGCATGAGGATTCTGCCAGATTACTCTGAAAATTAGTTCTATCAATTCACACCCCACCAAAAATGGTGTGAACCCTCTTTCCAACTCAGCCAACATGGTACAGACAAAAAGTTGGCAAAAGACACAACCCAAATGCCATAATCCTAGGTATTGAAATCCCAAAAGTATTATTCTGGAAAAATAATTTAAAAATTGTTTTAAAAACTATTGATTTACATTTTTAAAAAGAAATTTAAGAAATGTATAAAAATACAACAGAGTATCTCATAGCCACTTTACACAATAAAAGGGGCAATGACAACATGTGTGTTTCTGCAAGCGTGACCATGCGGGTACACTAGGGATGGTCAGGCGGACGTGAGAGTTATGAGCAGACAGACTGTATTCGTAAAAACACCTACTCGCTGTGGTCCTCTGACGCACCTGATAACAGGCAGGCATCTAAGGAGATGCCTCAGAAGCCACAGGGTCACCACCACAGAAATGGCGAGGAATTGTATCTTTATTTTATAAAAAATCCTCATTTACTGAGACGTTTCAACAATTTTACATACACACAGTGCTTACACACAGAGTCAACATTCTGCTAATGTGTTTTTGAGGAATCAAATTTGCAAAACATGTGCAAATGAGTTAGACCACTCTAAAACTCTGCACAGCTCATACCTCCGGTATTGGAAATGGCGTGAAGACGAGGTGCCTAGCAGAGTGAATTATGAAAAATAATTCTGACTGCTTAAAAAGCAGGAAAAAAATCAAAAACTCAAGAAACTACAACTGAAAACAAAATTCAGGGTATGAAAAAGTGTGACGCAGACATAGATGACGGGCATGCGCTGGCCTGAAGAGCTGGCCCCCACCACGAGCACAACTGTGTCGACATTGCAAGTTGTGATCAGCAGCTCCTTTCTTTTTTTCAGGATGTGGCTGGCCATGCTGTATGTGTGTAATTCTAATTCTCATCATTCCTTAGAGGGTTCAGAAGTGAACTAAAGACAGAGTAGAAATGCAAGACCCTTAAAGGAACGTCCAACGAGCAAGTTTCTGCACAACTCTCTGTGTCCCACCTAGGAAGGACTCAAAGCAACACCAAAACTATCCACATGATTTGGGGGATGAAGCTGGCTTTCCTGTACTCAAATGTGATCACATATGTAGAAATTCCAAACATGATAAAGGTATATTTGACTTACATATGAGAGAAAATATGGCAACTTAATTATCCCCAGACACTTTGCTGAATTAAAAACATAAGGCAAGTATGTTTACAGATTTTATTTAGCTGAAATACATACTACAGTTGTTATGAATGCAATAAAATTACGATAATGTGAAACACAGAGAGAGGATTTGGGGGAACAGTGGTAACTATTGAATTATAGTTTTAACATGTACCTCCTCCAGCAAAGCGACAGTCGTAGCAACAACCACTTGTTAATGGGGAGAGCTGCTTGTCCCAGGGTCCTGCCTAATGGGATCCCACTGACAATCCTGCCACATGGATGGAGTGCCCGAGTCCCAGAAGTCTGAGTACAGACCCAACTCCTTCCTCTCTGTGAACAGTGTGAAAATGTGTGTGACCAGTGTCTGTTGACCCAATTAACAGATTCTTAAAAGTTTGAATGAGTGGATGGACCACTTTTTTTTTTTTTTTTAACAAAATCTAAATCGAATTGAGGGGGTACCATCTCTTTTTTTTTTTTCAGTTTTTTTTTAGCTGGGGCTGGGTTTGAACCTGCCACCTCCAGCATATGGGGCCTGCACCCTACTCCTTAGAGCCACAGGCGCCACCCAGGGTACCACCTCTTTTCTTGGGAAAGTTATCCAAACAAATGCTATATGCACAGAAAACCTGTTTAATATTTTATATTATTGTTCCTAGTCAATGCAAAATCGTATTAATGCCATTTTATTTATTTATTTATTTATTTATTTTATTAAGTCAAATACATATAGATCATGAATACATTAATGCATGTGTGGGGTATAATGTGCTGAGTTTTTAATACAATCTGACGTGGTTAGATCAAACCGATCAACATAGCTTTCACCTCATTTGCTTGATTATTGTACCAAAACATATATGTTCTACACTTGACAGATTTGACTTATACCCTTGTCATATGCTCCATAGTTGTGGTCCTGCCTTTTACTCTCCCTCTATCAAACCTCCCTTTTCCCTCCTTCCCACTCCATTTCTCTCCTTCATCCTGGGCTATAGTTGTGTTCTATGTTTCATAAGAAAGTGTGAGTAAATATAAGTAGGTTTCACAGAAGTACTGAGTACATTGGATAATTTTCCTCCACTCTTGAGACATTTTTCTTAGGAGAATATGTTCCAGATCCCTCCATGTAAACATAAAAGAGGTAAAGGCTTCATCTTTTTTAAGGCTGCATAGTATTCCATGGTATACACATACCACAATTTATTAATCAATGTTTTGGTACAATAATCAAGTAAATGAG
>CAUYON010007615.1:0-47069 GCA_963573935.1 Arctocebus calabarensis
GAAGATGTCTGAACTCACAACGGCCAGCACTCTCTGGTGAAGGCTTCCTGCAGGTTGTCTGGGGGTGAGTCTCGCAGTGGTTGTGAAAAGAGTAGACAACGCTGACAGTGCCAGAAGTCTTTAGGGAATGTCTCATGCAAATGGATATTGTACTATTTATTTTTTTTTTTGAGACAGAGCCTCAAGCTTTCACCCTGGATAGAGTGCTGTGGCATTACAGCTCACAGCAACCTCCAATCCTGTGCTCAAGTGAGTCTCTTGCCTCTGCCTCCCAAGTAACTGGGACTACAGGCGCCCACCACAATGCCCAGCCATTTTTTGGTTACAGCCATCATTGTTGTTTGGCGGGCCCGGGCTGGATTCGAACCCGCCAGCTCAGGTGTATGTGGCTGGCGCCTTAGCCCGTTGAGCCACAGGTGCCAAGCCAAACAGGAACATTTTTGATGAGACCAATTCTATAGTGGGCAGTGGTTTCCTTCACATGTCACCTTTCAAGCAACAGGATTCTTTTTCTCTTGGGACTAAAAACTTGTTTATTGCTTTATTCTATTTATAAATGCAGCACATGCTTATGGCAGAAAATTCAAAAGTAATGATACAAATAATTTATCATCTCATTGGATATTAATAATCTCCACCAATTGTTTGATGATATGCCCTTCTAGTAATTGTGTCTAAATGTTTCTTTTCCAAAAGAGGACTTGTACTACATGCTCGGTTTTGTATTTTGTGGGACATTTCTTTTTTTCATTCAAGATTACATTGGGAAATGTTTCTAATTTTTTTTTTTTTTGAGACAGAGCCTCAAGCTGTCACCCTGGATAGAGTGCTGTGGCATTGCAGCTCACAGCAACCTCCAATTCCTGGACTCAAGCGAGTCTCCTGCCTCCGCCTCCCAAGTAGCTGGGCCTATAGGCACCCGCCACAACACCCGGCCATTTTTTGGTTGCAGCTGTCATTGTTGTTTGGCGGGCCCGGGGGCTGGATTCGAACCCACCAGCTCAGGTGTACGTGGCTGGCGCCTTAGCTTGTTGAGTCACAGGCGCCGAGCCAATGTTTCTATTTTTTGAACAAAGGAGATACAGATGTGTGTATGTTTTAAACATCACATTAGCATTTAGGGTATGAACTAAATTCATGCAACAACTGCAAAGTCTGCATGAGACTATAGTAGGGGATTAAATAGACCCCCAATGCCTGTGTCTTTCTTAAGAAATTTCAAGACTGGGTTCGGCGTCTGTGGCTCAATGGGCTAAGGCGCCAGCCACGTACACCTGAGCTGGCGGGTTCGAATCCAGCCCTGGCTCTCCAAACAACAATGACGGCTGCAACCAAAAAATGGCCAGGCGTTGTGGTGGGTGCCTGTAGTCTCAGCTACTTGTGAGGCGGAGGCAGGAGACTCGCTTGAGCTCAGGAATTGGAGGTTGCTGTGAGCTGTGATGTCACAGCACTCTATCCAGGGGAACAGCTTGAGGCTCTGTCTCAAAAAAAAGAAAAGAAATTTCAAGACTGTACAAATGAGTCTTTAGGACTCATGAAAGATAATGTATGGACTCTGTGTTACTTTGAAATAAGTTTCTTATGTCATAACTTCTAGTATTTCAATATGTCTATGTTTTTAATGTAAAAAGGTCATAACTCCCCCTGAAAGTTACATTGTAAGCACATTTCCATGTTGTTACATTTTCCCTGGAAACATGATTTTCACCAGCTGAGAAATAAGTGCTAACCATTATTTACTTGTCCAGTCTTTTGTTGGATATTTGATTATTTCATTTTTGCACTCTTTTGCTATTAAAAATAAACTTACATGAGAAACCTTAGGTTGATGTCTGAGTGCCCATTTGTGACTGTAGCTTTGGGGTAGACGCTTCAAAGTGGAGTTGTAGGGTCCAAGGACATCGCTAAACTCAGGCTCTTTATACATCTGGCCAAATCTCCTTCCACAAAAAGTTGCAACCTGGCATGTTTCCACCAGCAGTTTATGACAGTAGGCCTTAGGATTGTGACCTAGATCATGGGAAAGTGAGCCCATCAGCCCAGACCCCAGACCTGCTGCCCCCAGAGGGCTTTTACCCTCATTTGATGAAGATGACAACGGGACTCACAGAGAATGGCAGGCACCCACACTACTGAGGGGTCACGTGCACTGCCGGGGCACCCTAGTGGGATTCCATACCACAGAGGGAATGGATCTGTTGATTTCCAGCTTCCTCTTCACCCAAGGGCCAATGATTGCTCTTAGCCAGAAGTGGTCAAGGGCTGGTGTGAGTCTGGCATCGTCTGGATGTTTGATTTTTCAATGTTTACTTTCTCATTCCACAGCAGACTGTTCTAATAGCTTGGTTATTCCATTTATTAGTGTATTTATTCCCAGTTTCTGCCTAAGAGCACTTTAGACCCAATCCTTGTTAAGTGTATTACCAAAAAGCATCGTCTCCTTGAAGAGTCTCTGCATAAAGTCTGCCACCAGGGCTTAAGACATGCAGTTATCCCTGCATTCATTCATTTCTTATTCAAAACATTTTAAAAGACCACCTACTATGTGCCAAGCCCTGTAGGATGCCAAGCCCTGTAGGATGCACAGTGGTACAGAAGACATACATAGTCTCTCTCCCGTGGAGCTTATTGGCTGATGGTGGAGCTATACAGAGAGCTAGCAACAAACAAGGTAATATATCATTACTAAAATGCAATATGCACAATGAAGGACACAAATAGAGGCCTATGATAGTGACCAGTGTGGATCTATTTCAGATACGCAGAGAGGAATGCCGTTCTGAGGAGGTGGGTTTTTTTTTTTTGAGACAGAGCCTCAAGCTGTCACCCTGGATAGAGTGCTGTGGCATCACAGCTCACAGCAACCTCCAATTCCTGGGCTCAAGCGAGTCTCCTGCCTCTGCCTCCCAAGCAGCTGGGACTGCAGGCGCCCGCCACAATGCCCGGCCATTTTTTTTTTGTTGCAGCCATCATTGTTGTTTGGCAGGCCCAGGCTGGATTCGAACCCGCCAGCTCAGGTGTACGTGGCCGGCGCCTTAGCCCGTTGAGCCACAGGCGCCAAGCCAAGGAGGTGGTGTTTAAACTTGTACCCATGACTCTGTTCCTTAGCATTCTGTCTTCTTTCCCTGTTAGGTGTGTTCCTTATCTCTCATCTAGGATACGCTCTGTGAGGGTAGGGAACACATCTTGGCAATCTTTCTGCCACGCTGTGCCAGGCACATGGTGGGTTCATGTATTGGCTGAGTTAAGGGGACCAAATCTGCCACAATGTAGGAGTCTGGAAACCGTGGCCCCCAATTCTTCCATCTTTACATCAGGCCTGTTTTCATCGGGGTGCTAGGTAACAAAGAGGAAAGATGTTGAAGACAAACCGGTTTGATTTGATTCCCAGCCTTGAAATTTACTGGCTGAACATTCTCAAGTCAATTTCCCTCAGGCTCAAAAGGCCTGTCTATAAAATGGGCCACCAGAAAGTTAACAGATATGAAATCTCCTGGCACATAGTAGGCTTTCTGTGTCTGTTAAAGTTTTTCCCTTTTCTTTCTGTTCTTTGAACTTATTTGATTTTTCCTTCTCTCAAAAAAAAAAAAAAAAAGCAAGCAGGTTCTTGGCCTGCTGAGCAAGACCCTTCTGGGAAGAATTCATGCTAGATTCACAGTAACAAGGTTTGGCATTCGCCCTGGCGGCTGTGTTTGAGTGTTTTCAGGCTGTGGAAATTCACTCTGACAATCACTTACGACCAGTTTCTGGCCTGTGCAGAGAGGCGGATGCCGCAGAAAGGGGGTTCTGAGGAGGGTGGGAGGGGAAGATGGCGGGGGATGGTCTGAGAGTGCATCCTGGGGACAGGGACATCACATTGGTCAGCAATTATCCCAAACCCCAGACATCTATCTGAAAGAAAATTCTGGGGGCCTACCAGCCTGGTATATCAAGGTGACCGGAGCCCCTAAGCTCCGTTGTAGTCCAGAAATCAGAGTGAAAGTCCTCACGAGGAGTCAAGGCCCCTAAAAAGGACCTATCAGATAAGGTCTGAGAGAACAGGGCCCTGGAAAGTCTACTCAGGAGTGATGCTAAGAGGCTCCCCTGGGCTCAGGGAGGCGTCAACCCAGGAGTGATCTCGAAGGCTCCCCTGGACTCAGGGAGGTGTCGATCCAGGAGTAATCTCGGAGGCTGCCCAGGGAGGTGTCGACCCAGGAGTGATCTTGGAGGCTCCCCTGGACTCAGGGAGGTGTCGAGTCAGGAGTGATGCTCAGAGGCTCCCCTGGGCTCAGGGAGGTGTCGACCCAGGAGTGATGCTCGGAGGCTCCCCTGGGCTCAGGGAGGTGTCGAGTCAGGAGTGATCTCGGAGGCTCCCCTGGACTCAGGGACCTGGCCCCAGGGTTACCTCTTCCCAATTGGACAGCTTGGACGAGATGCCATGAAAGTTCCTCCCGATCTCATTTTATAACCACATCCTCAGCCATTGTCGGCTCATTTCTGGACTATGACAGCCATCCAGTCAGGCCACTCCACTGCTTCATTTGCTCTAATCCACTTATGAATGGCAATGGGCTCATAGGGCCTATTCCCTCCATCTTCCTCTATTTACACCCTTGCATGGCTTGGATTTAGAACAAAAGGAAAAATCTTACTGTCTCCTGCTCCCAGCCCACCTACTGTTACTCTCCACATCAGCTCGCAGTTATCCTCCCGTCCCTTATAAACTCCAAGCACTCTCCTATCTTGAGAACATCCCATTCCTTTTGCCAAAAGTACTTTTCCCTACATCATCCCATCCTCATTCCCATCCTTCTGCCTACCAGAGAGAGAGTAAGAGGGAGATGGAAGGCCCAGGAGGTGCCTCGTGGAGCAGGCTGTAATAATGTCACCATTTGGTACTGTAGGACTAGACATTTTAATTTCAGAAAACTCAGGATAATAAAGGGGAGATCACACTAATTGTTAGAAGGGGACACTGGGCCTGATGGCTTGAGAACTTTTTCTCCAGAACACATTATGATGCTATCCCAAAGCCAAAGACAGACCTGCCACTGCCCAAGAGTGACCTTCACCTCCCCAAAGCAGGCCTACCTACCAGGGGCCCCATTGGAGCCATCACTAACATGTGTACCTGGCTCTGCAGGGGCTCGCCGGCATCCAGGCATACTCACCATCCTTCCCAATTCTATCCATACCAATGAAAGGCCCAGTGCTCCAGCTTCCCTTGCATGTTGTCTCCAGAATGTCATTCACATGTCATTCACATTCACCTGCATCTGTCCTGGGGTCAGTGGCCCTACACACCAGACAGCATGCTGTTTCCCCCTGGGCAGAAGTCCCTGCAGGCCCCATCTCTTCCCACTTCCTGCGGGCAACTTCACCCCAGAGCCACACTTCTCTGGCCTGGCTGGAGCCACCCTATCCCTACTGCCTACAGGACCCAGTTCAGGGGTAACTTCATGCTTTTATTTCTTTGGTTATTTAATGGTTTTTTTTTTTTTTTTGAGACAGAGCCTCAAGCTGTCACCCTGGGTAGAGTGCTGTGGCATCACAGCTCACAGCAACCTCCAATTCCTGGGCTCAAGCGAGTCTCTTGCCTCTGCCTCCCAAGTAGCTGGGACTACAGGCGTCCGCCGCAACGCCCGGCCATTTTTTGGTTGCAACTGTCATTGTTATTTGGCAGGCCCGGGCTGGATTTGAACCTACCAGCTCAGGTGTACATAGCTGGCGCCTTAGCCCGTTGAGCCACAGGCGCCGAGCCTTTTTTCACTTTTTTTGTAGAGATGGGGTCTTACCATGTTGCTCCTGCTGGTCTTGAATTCCTGGGCTCAAGGGATCCTCCTGCCTCAGCCTTCCAAGGTGCTAGAATTACAGGTGTGAGCCACTGTGCCTGGGCACATTTTGTTTATTTACGAAAACTCTAGCTGGAAGGAGCTCCTCCGTCCCATGGCATGGTTATCACCAATAGCTCCCAGGTCGACAGTGCCAGGCCCTCTCCCCGGGGTGTGGCTCACATTGTAGATGCCATCAGCTTGTCCCTGTCCCTGAGTTCTTATTGCTCCTCCAGTGTCCTCCATTCCTCTCTTTTGGTTACCCAGGGAGCTTGTCACCCATCCAGCATCTGTTGGATGAGGCTCTTTTCTGTGACAGAAACCCTGAATTCACTGTCGCTTCTCCAAGGGCTCACCAAGCTTGAGTGACTCTTTGGCTCTGATTAATGTCTCCAGTGCCATCCTGGAAGGCAGGACAGCAGATGGCTGAGAACACAGACTTCAGAGCAACCCAACCTGGGTTCAAATTATTCTCTTTGTTTCTTCTTGGCGTGCACGGTGGCCTTTAGCAAGTTACTTGATCCCTCTTAGTCTATTTCCTTTCTGCATATAGGGCTAATAACAATACCTACCACCAAGGGCTATTGCATGCATTAAATTAGACAATACAGGAACAGAGCCTTGGCTTAGATGAGGACATGCCTGCCTGGCAGGGGAAGTGGAAAGGCATCCCAGGCTGGGACTGGAACCTGCAGGGTACATTTGGGATGGAGGGCAAGGTCCTGAGTCACTTGCTGAGGAAGGAGCAGGACTAGCAGGAACTCGTGTGCTGAAGGGTTTCGGGATGTCCTGTAGGTAGCAGCAGAAGCCACAAGAGGGTTTCTGGCTGGGGCGTGAGATGATCAGATTTATATTTTAGACAGTGCTGGCCACCTGCGACACAAATGTCAGACGGGCTGATTTTGAGCCAGGAAGCCAGTGAGAAGCATGTTAGGGATGGCAGTGCCTGGAGTGAGAGCGAGAGTGAGAGTGGGCACAGGAGGAGAGCTGCACGTGGAAGGTGTTGACACTCTCTGCGGGGAGGGAGGTGTCCGTGGATTGCTTGGGAAACTTGGTGGCTGGGAGTGCCATTCACTAAGATCAAAACCACAGAAGGCGGTCAGGGTGGGGAAGAGTAATGGTCTCAATTTTGAACAAGCTGCTTCCGGGACAGTGATGGGGGCCAGGGCTGGATGTGCGGGGGGCGGGGGGAGGGGTTAGCAAGAAGGGAGGCAGACCCTTGCCAGGACATCCACAAGAGAGAAGTGGTGGAGGGAAAAAAGCCCACCACGGGGTTGAGAAGCAGCAGGGAGGTCAGAGGAGACCAGCAGGGGGCAGTGAGGGAGTGGTCAGCCATGCTGCAGGGGGTCATGGACTTGGGGAGTACACTTGTTCTTGCTTTAGGCTGTGAGGAGGTCACTGTGCCCATGGTCAGAACAGTCCCTGGGCGTGGCAGTGGGGGTGGGGAGGAGGACCCCCTGGGAGATGAGAAAATGGAGGCAGTGACTGCGGCCGCTCTTATGAGAAGTCCACAGTGGGTACGTGAGGGAGATCAGAGGCCGCTGGAGGGGACACAGGGAGATGTCACACTGGAGAGGCCACAGGTCTGTCAGCTATCAGAAAGGAACCAGCTGAGAGGGTGCAGGTCCTGGCCCAGGAGCACACATGGCAAGGCCTGGCTCCCAGTGGGGACAGGACAGGGTGGGTCAGGAACAGACACACCCATGCCCAGTGCGGGTGGACGGCAGCAGAGCCTGGTCCTGACTGATGTTTGTTCAGTTAAATTGGGGAGAGTTGGATGACGCTTCAGAGACCAGCAGAGTTGGATGGCGCTTCAGAGACCATTGGTTTCAGTTTGCGGTTATGGGCCATATTCCAAGACAGAGGCAAAATCAGTCAGGTCAGTGGGGTGGGGTGTCCTCTCTTGAGGAGAGGAGCTCATCTTGAGCTCCTCAAGATGTAGTGTCGCCATCAGAGGCTTCTGATCTTCTTCAAACTTGATAGGAACAATGACAATGATAATATATGGGCCTTCAACCTCATGCTTCAAATGCATAAAGGAACGAAAAAAGGGAGACTTAATTTATTAGGTATATAAAAGTGGATATTTTTATTAAATACCAATAGAGTTCTCAGCAGACAGGGAAATTACTTCAAATTATAGGGCATAAATTATATCCAGGAGACAGCTCACCTTGTAAGAAGCCTCACTGGCTGTCCCCTCCCATCCTCCTTGTCCCGAGGATGGGAGTGTCCTCTTGAGTGTGTGACATGCTGTCACTGGGACACGGTATCTGACCTGCTGGACATGTCAGTGGGCCCACTCCTAATGAGCTAGTGGCATCTCCCTTTCTGGGCCTGGGCAGGGTGGTGCTGCCTGCTTCCTTCTCACCATAAAAGGATGTGGGTTCAAACCACATCCTAAATCTTGCACTGAGAGTCAGGTATCAGGGCAGAGTTGTACACTGACCTCTCTGAATCTGCTAACCCTGGTACAATTTATAAAAAGCGGTGAGTCCGTTTCTTTGTTTATTTAGCAAACACGTTCAATAGGACTGCAGGTGCCAGCACTGAGAATCTGGTAGTTCAGGCACAGGTCCTGCTGCTGGGACCTGTCATCCTAAATCGTGATCCGCAGTGTCCCCACAATGCTGTAACGTGGGGTGTGTGTGAACACTGAGGGTGATGAGTTTCTCCTGAAAGGTGGGCTGAGGCTGAGCACTGTCGTCACCAGGAGCAGAGACCTGTGTGTTCTAGGACAGGGGCAGAAGAGAAGGAAGCTGTGTTTGTCCCAAGGGGAGAGAGAGGCCATCCAACCCCCCCTGGCCCTGTCTCCGTCCTTCTTGCAGACCCTGCATAGGTATTTCCTACGGGCGGCATGGGCTGATCGGTAGATTTGCATTGCCTTCTTTGAGCTCCTCAGCTGGGCTCTGTGTGAGGGCGTCATGCCCCTGACATGATCATAGTGGGTGGACAGGACAGGAGCTGGGGTTTCCGTAGCACTCAGCAAGAGGACCACCTGCCGGGCCGCTGCTGTGGGGTTCACATCTTCGCTGGCCCTGCTTCTGTCCGTCACAGCATACCCAGGAAACTGAAAAGGGGAGACAGTGTGCTCTGGTCTGGCCACTGGCAGCTTGGGTCACTGTGGCCCTGCTTGTCAGGGCCTCAGCCTCAGCCCACCTGTGTCCGTGGGGCTGGAAAGAAAAGGAGATGGGAAGAGGAGGGAGCAGAAGCCACCCTGACACTTGGCCGGAGTAGCTGGACCACTTGCTATCCTTTGCCTCACTGCTCTGAAGACACCATTGAGAGCGGACGGCATCGCGTGTCTTGTCTGGTGCTCCGTCTATGGTGGAGGTTTTCCTCGCGCATTGTGAGACTTTTGGCCTGGCTGGTTTTGCCTTCTTGCCTTTTAGGGTTCAGCGTAGACCTGTCTTCTCATAGGAACTCTTTTTGGCCCCCATTCACCCCGGAAGGGCCCCTGTCAGGGGCTGACTGTAAATACTGTTTCTCATCCCACCCCCTTCCCAGCCCGGGGGCTCCATGGGGGTCTACACCCCGGAGCTGAGCGATCACCCAGCATACAGCTGGTACAGTGAGTGTAGGCTGGACAAATGGATGTGTGGACAGCAAATCTGGGGTAGGCAGATTATTCCTCTCATTCTGGAGAGAAAACCGAGTCTCTGTCAGGCTGGGAGACGACCTTCAGGCTAGCCCTGGCTTCTGGCCCATGCCCTTTGCATCTTGAAGGGCTGAGCGTCCCAGCAGGTTGCCCCGGTGAGCTGGCTGTGCCCATGGTGGCCCTCCCTGCCACTCTCTGGGTGGCCCGCCTCGGTCCCAGCACTTTTTCACTATGCCAGGCCTCAGATTGCCATGGTTACCACACCGGCCCTGGCAGTCTCTGCATGACATTTTGGTTTTATTTGCTAAATATTTAAACACTTGGGTTAACTCTTTCTGCCTCAAGGAGGGCTCTCCTGCCCTCCTGTCCTTGTCCCTCAGGGGTGGTGGCTGCTGTTGCTCTCTCCAGGCCCTGGGGGTGGGCTGTGCCAGGTGGCAACTAGGCTTTCTTCTCTGTGGCCTGGGCAGGCTCTGTGCTTTGTCATCAGAAAATGTTATCCTGTATCGTGCTTCCTGCTGTGTCTGTTAACAGGTATGAAAACCCAGCCCCAGCCGTCAAGGCTTCACCTGCAGAGCAAGGGGTGGGTCAGTTCACTTCCAGGCAGATGAGCTTGCCAAGTCCTCTAGGAGCCCAGGATGTTGGGGATGTCCTCTGCCCTTGACCCTGGTAAGGGGACAGCAGGGTAGGGTGGGACTGGTTTGGGAGGAGTTGGAGTCAGTGTCTATGAGTGGGATGGTTGGCGCCTGCCCCCACCCCCTTTCCCAAGACAAGGCCCTTTGGGAAGAGGAAGCTACGGGAGGCTGAGTCCACTGTGAGACACGTTACCTTAGAAACCACACACTTGTCCTCACCCTGGGCCATGTGAAGTGAGGAGGCTGTGGACACACTTCTCAGGAAGCTTCCAGTGTAATTCAAGACAAAAAAATCACTGTCATGATGTAGGCTAAGACAATCAAAGGGTTCTGAGAAAAAACAGCCCAGTGCCTGCCCTGCCTGAGGACCCCCACCCAGCACCTGCACCCCCTTCACATGGGACCACACACCCCAGTCCTGGGCACTGATCAAGTGTAAGCTCGGGCAAGCTGCTTGTTCCAGCTCAGTCTCAGTAGCGCTGTCTGTGAAGTGGGCAAGTCGGACCAGGTGATCTCTGGGGCCTCTAACTGTACCCAGGATTCCATGTCCCAAGTCTGCTCAATGACAAGGGGAGAAAAGCATAGGGAGAGCCGCTGGGCAGGGTTTGAAGACAGTGACCACCATGGTTTGCATCAGGAGGCCCTGTGGGGACTGTCCAAGCAGCTTTGTCGCTTCTCATCATGGTCTTGCTTCTCTGCCCAGACGTGAAGCTGGTTGCGCCTGACCACATCCTCATGAAGACAATCCTTTAGGTCCAGTGTCGCAGAGTTGACAGATGACTCCTCTTAAGTCTCTTACAAACACAAACTGGTCGGGCATCTTAAAGCTTTTAGGATAATTAAAAGCTCCCAGTCTCCCTTCCTCAGTTCTCAATTCCAACCTGCGGTGAATGCAAATGCCCCTTCTCTGTGTCACTGGTGAGCAAGTATCTGACTTAGTGGGCTGTTGTGCCACCACAACCTTTCCAGAGCTAACTCTTTTATTTTGTGTGGCTGCTATTATCATGTTTTAATGGTGAACTTTACTGCATGTGGCCATTTTCAGTCATGGACGTGCCTCGGGTCCCTTGTGTCACATCTGGCCCTCAGGCTGGAGACCCCCCTGCTCGTGGGGCTCAAGGGAGTCCAGTGCCATCCTGACCGAGAAACTTTGCCCCGTTATGAGTGCCGTGCGGGTGGCCTCTTGCCTTGTCCACCCTAGGAGCCGTCCTCTGCCTGACAAAGGGCGTTCACACGGCAGGCTGCAGCATTTCCTGGGCGGAAGATGAGCGTCTCTCTGAGGGTTTGGAAAATTGGAAAGGGTTATAGAATTTTTAGCATTTGGAGGCTTATACTATCTAATTGTTGCATCGTACTACCAAAAATATTCTGGTAATTCTAGTTTCCTGTTGAGTGGGAATCTAGTAAAATGGCATTTTCCTGTTTTTAAGAGAAAAGGTGGCAAAATCACCACCGTTCAAGTTTTCCAAAGCCCAATCGCTGGAGTAGGAAAATGCACGAACTATGCCTGGTTTATCTTTGAATTAAAGAGTCCATTGCAAGCCAGTTGAGCAGAATGGTTTCCTCTGGACACCTCATCCCATGCAGACCTGGCATGTGAGGGAGGATGCTGGGCTGTGGTCAGCAGACTGGACCCAGGTTGTGACTTGGTCATTTAAAACATTTTTTTAAAAGTGTGGTGAAATATGCATAACCGAAATCGTCCATTTTAATCATTGTTAAGTACATGGTTTGATGATGTCCTTATTGGCATATGACCATTGCCACCACCGTCTCCAGACTGACTATGTCATCTTGGTGTAGCCTCCTCAGTCCCCTCAGCCTGTGCTGGGCTTCCTCTGTGTGCTTGTCCCCAGAAGCAGCCCCGCCTGGTCGGCCATGGAACTTACCTTCGCTCTGTCCCAACATCAACCTGTCATAGCGGGGCGCCCATTCCAAGCTGTGATCTGGAAGATGGCTTGTGAGCCCTGGGGGAATGATGGTGGCAACCTCCATTTGTCCTCTTTGTGGTGGGACTATGCTGTCATTGTGTCACCTCACCATCCTTGTGTGGTGACCTCTGTTGTTATCCCTATTTTGTAAACAAGGCGGATGAAGCTAAGGAAGATGAGTGACGTGACAGCCGTGTGGTGGTGAGGGCAAAGTGGACACAAGCCTGGTTGGCCGTCTCCAGAGTGCCCTGCTTGGGAGCGAGCACTGTCTATCCACCCTCCTCCTAACCCTGATTCCTAAAGTGGGCTGAGTCAGGGGGACCCTTCCAAACAGGGTGCTGAGAGTGAGCATGATGATGCTTGGGGCTGACCGGCAGCCCTGCCCTAGCTCCTGGCCCCATCCCAGCTACCCCTCCAAGGGACCCAGCTTCTGCTTTGCCCATGGCGGGCCATCTGCCTGTGGAGATCCTTTCCTTCTGTTTCCCCTCTTGTCCTCCCCTTGGGTCCCGGCCTTGCCACAGGATGGGAGGGGAACACTGGCCATCTCAGGGCGGCATCCCCAGAATTAGAACTGAGGCTACCTTTATGGCCTTGCCTCGCCTCCTGCTCCCTGCAAGACTGGAGTCTTCCTTGAAGCCCTGCCCAGCTTTTTGTGGGGTCCTGTTCTTTCTGGCCCCCTGCCTCCCAAGGGGCAGGCTTCTGCATCTTGTGTTCCTGCCAGTCCTTTAGCCCCCAGGATTAGCCCACCTCTGCCCCTAGCCGATGTCTACCTGAGCTGAGGCTGGTCTTTCTTTTGGGCACTGTGCCCTGGCCTGTGAGTGGCGGGTGGGTCAGGCTTTAGCAGCCTCCTCAGTTTCCGCCCACATTCTCTCCCCCTCCTGTAGACTCCTGTGCTGAGGTGGCAGCAGACACGTGCCCAGCCCCTCTGAGCTGGCCCAGGGATTCCCAGGGTCTTCTCTTCCCGGTTGGGGCCCATCTCTGCCTTGCTGTTTCTACTATGAACAGGAGCCTCTGGTCTGTGGCTGCCCGGGGCTGCGGTGCCACGCTGATCCCCAACCCCACTGCAGGGGCCTGCTTGCGGCAGAGAGCACCCACCTGCTTCTCCTTCCTGTCCTGCAACCTGTGTGGCCGGGGTCTTCTGACTGCACAGCAGCTGGTTCACTGAGCCAGATGTTGACCCAAATATCCTCTGTGCTGAGCTGCTGGGCTGCCTCTGCTCCCCACCCTACTCCTGCTTCCCTACCCTTGCCAGGGCCTTTGGCTTTTGGGGTAAGAGCTGTGCCTTTGCCCACCCCTGCTGTATCTCTTGCCTTAGTCCCTCTGCTCCAGCCATGGCCTTCAAGCGTCTCCCCCAGCAGTGAGTATTCAGGGCCTCCCCGCCCCCATCCTCTCACATTGGACAGCTTGACTGTGATGGCTTCATCTAACCACTGGCACAAATTTGGAACCACACATTGAATCTGGAGAAATAAACTTTCTGTTGTTGGATTAAAGACAGGAGACTTGGAGGAAAAAAAAAGTCAGAATTTGTAAATTTTTTTCATTCTAAAAATTTCATGCCTGCCCTTAGGCTGTGGATTTTTGAGTCCACCAACCCAGCCGAAAACAAGCCGCCTACACAGTCAGGCTCACTGAGCAGGCCCAGAAGGCCTGGGCTCACTCTTTTGGGACAGAGCTGTGGACCAGACTGAATGTGCCTCACATTGCTCACAGCCTTTGAAGGGAAGGGTAACGGGTCACATGTGGCCACCTATGGGACTGGCTATGACACAGGGGACTGGTGCTGCAGAGCCATGGGCTGCCACAGCTCAGCATGGTCAAAGACATCACCAGCTGTGGTGGTTGGCCTTGGCTGTGACGTTTGACCTATGAGTACATTGGCCACAGGCACAGACGGATAGGTGACCAGCCATGGTGCAGCCATGCGCCAGTGCAGGGCAGCCATATCCTCTGCACTCAGTACCACAGGGCAGCTTTGTGGGACCAGCAGATGGTCAGGTGTGTCTACCCTTGTCAGCCCCCATCCCCCCCAGCTCCCTCCTTGTGCAGCTGGGCGGCTCAGGGCTCCCCCAGGCTCCTCTAGCTCTCTGTGACGCCCTCACTAGAAGGTGCCAGAAGCCTTATTGATTTGAAAGCAAAGAGAAGTTACCACACTGGGAATGTGTGTGTGGAATGGGGCTGGGGAGAGTGGGCAAGGCAATATCTATCTTCCTCCTGTGTCAGAAATAGCAACTGTTCTCTGCCTCCCTGAGGACCAGACAAAAGGTGATTAATTCATTCAGCTCAGAGCTACTAAAGGTCTGTTCTGAGCCAGGCATGGGGGAAAGCAAGGTCCCTGCCCTAAACAGGGCTTTGATCTGATGGAAGGATAAGTGTCACGGGTGAGGTGCAGGAAAGCACCTTTGTCTTTGAGGGGACCAGACCTTGCAGGGCACCTGGGAGGGGCTGTGAAGTCTGGGCCGAGTTCCAGCAGATGCAGTGAGGGGCCTGTTGGCGAAGGGACCTGCTGGAGTAGCTGTGAGACATGGGTAAGCTCAGGGCTTCTGCGGAATGGGAAGGGTGCAATCGGCCATAAAGGGAGTGATAAGCTAGAATACGAAGAGGCTGGCCCCAGGAGTGGAGCAGGAGAGAGCAGGCATTCATGTCTAAGACGCTAGTGGTCCTGGACTGTGAGAAGGAATGCAGGGATGCCATCTGACGGGGAGAGAGGGAAGCTAGGGAATTTATCTTCAGGTTGCATTGGCAAAGCAATCTCATAAAATTGAGAAAATATCGATAGTCTGTATCAAAGACTGAGGGGTGGGCGTGGGGCAGGAGACAGGTGTGGATTATGGAGGCTGGCACCACGGTCACCAGTGCCTGCTCTGACAAGTGCAGGGTTGGGCTAGAGGACAGGCAAACAAATCTTCCTCCTTGGGGAATGTTTAAGATTAAAGATGACAGCCACCTTGTATACCCTTGCTCCTTAAGTCAGAGAGGTGGGAAAACACCCCCTAACCCCTGAGCCCTGGGACTCCAGATCTCACTGGGGAGCATGGGCCTTGTGGGACTGGGACTTTCAAGCAGCTGTTCGTCTTGCCCGGTGGATCTTTTTGGATGTCTAGCAGGAGCTTAGCCTTAGGATTTTACCATTTTTCTTTTTTCTTATTGTTCCCAAACCAAGCCTTCACCTAAAAATACACGTTCCCCAGTAGCCTCGGGGATGTAGCTTCTCACCAGGGCAGGGAGTGTACATCCTTCTTTTGCCTGCAGGATTCAGCCTTTAGGGGCCAGCAGGGTGGTGAGAAACTGCCCCTGTCCCACAGTGTCACAGGACAGGCTCCCATTCCCAAGGCCTGGCTTGTCACTTGCAGCAGCGGAGGTGTCACCCAAAGCTGACATGGGGGCTTCTTAGCTGGTCGTGGGTTCGGAAATGCAGGGAACAGAGAGGAGATGTGCTGAGCGTGGCTCGTGAAGGAGCAGTTGGTGCCCTGCAGAGCCCGCCTGGCTCTGGCTATAGCCACCAGACACACTTTCCCCTCCCTCCGTTCTGTTCCTCGTACCAGCCGCGCCGAGACTTGCTGCCTCCATCTCTCCTATGGATCCTCACTTGTGTCAATGTTTCCTGTCTTTCGCGTCTAAACACGTGGCGTCTGTCACTGTGGTTGAGTGCGTGTGCGTGTGTGTGTGTGTGTGTGTGTGTGTGTGCGTGCGTGTGTGTGTGTTTTCAAGCTGAACTGACAAGGCTAAATTTTACAGCTGAGACTGGCCCTGGAACAAGAGGAAGCTGGGGACGATGAAGGGCAGGATCTCATGTAGCAGGAATGCTCTTGTATGGGTGTCCTTTTGGGATAAATGGAGTTTCCAGGGCTAGGGGAGCCTCTGATCTGGGCTCTCATGGTGGGGAGTGGCTGATTCTCCCCCACCTCTTGCTTGACTGCAGGGACCACAGGAGGTTGAGGCCTGTGAGCCTCCTGCAGTGTGGCGGGTATGACAACCTGCCCCGATGCGGGGTTTGTTTATCTACCATGGAATTTCCTCCAGGCCCCTTTCTCATTGGTTATAGTTTCTTCATTTTTATGGCTGGCGTATCTTGAGGAGGAAATGCAGATTAATAGTTTGTACGAGCTGTGTTCTTGTGCTCCCAGGATTAAATCAATGACTGAAATATTAATTAGGTCTTTATGGAAAGAAAATGAAAAATGGCACAGCATGGAATGTTCTAGATTTGGAATCAAGAATTGGAATCTCAGCTTTGCTGCTGGCTAAGGGTGACCTTAGATGAATCATTGAGTTTCCCCAAGTCTGTTTGTCTATTTTCTCCTTAGTGTAAGGGGTCACAGTGCTGGCTGTACCCCACTGTAAGAGCTCAGCTGAGAGCTGAGAAAGGGGTCTGCTAGGGCCTGGCAGAGATAGGGGTTTGGCAGAGGTTTAACGTCGGATTCTCCTGGAGATCACTGTTGTAAGCCCAGCCCTGGGCTTGTGGCGCGGTGCCTCTCGCCTGCCATTGGCTCCACAGCATCAGCCTTCAGGTGAGGTCCTCGAAGCCTTTGCTGGCCATTCCCACGGCCCAACTCAGCTGGCACTCAGGAACGTCCCCAGGGGACCCCACCCACCCGGCAGCCCCACTTCCTATTGTTTCTCGTGAACAGAGCCAGGAAGTGGAAACACTGCTCCGTGCTGTGTGGACAGCGTCATGGCCTCCCGGGAGCCTCTTGCCCTGTCAGGCCAAGCCTGCCCAGTTCCCACCAGTCTGGGCCCAGCTCTAAACCAGCCTATTGCTGACACCCAGGGCACAGGCCCTACACTTCGTCAGCAGGGGGGTGAGTCCGGGGATGTAGGCAGAGAGCAGTCACCCTGCTACAGCTGCCTGGCCCTCAGGAGGTGGTCGCCCCCGGTAGGACGCTGGCAGTGGAGACTGCAAGGCCCGCTCACACACAGCACTAGGAGTGTGCTGTCCGGCTCGTCCTCATTTCATCTTTATACCACCCCAGTTTTTTCTCATCCATCCTGTATTAGTTCGCTATGGCAGTCACAACAAATTATTACACATGTACTGTTTTACAATTCTGGGGTCAAAGTTCAAAACAAGTCTTTTTTTTTTTTTTGCAGTTTTTGGCCGAGGCCAGGTTTGAACCCACCACCTCCCATATATGGGACCGGCGCCCTACTCCTTTGAGCCACAGGTGCCCCCCCAACACAAGTCTTAATGAGCTAAAATCAGTGTTGCCGCTGGGGCCATGTCTCTTCCTAGAGGCTCCAGGGAGGAGCTGCCGGCCCATCCGTTCTCAGAGCCATGGGTGGCTGGTGTCACATTTTGTCACCTGGAGCTGACATTCCCACCTTCCTTTGCCAGGTTTATGAACCTGGCACTATATTGGGCCCACTCAGATAATCCAGGATAAGCTCCCCCTTTTAAAATCAGCTAATAGCAACCTTCATTCCATCTGTAACCTCAACTTCCTCTTTACCATGTAACGTACTCACCTGCTCTGGGAATGAGGATGTGAGCATTTGGGGCCATTATTTTGCCTACCATAGCCCCTGTCTACAGATGGGGAGTGAAGGCTAGGACACTGGACAACACACTCAAGGTCATGCAGCTGGCAATTGGCAAGGTTGCATTTTGAACCAGTGTCACGTGATCTAAAATCCACCTTTACCCTGAGTACACCCTAGAAAACCAGAGAAAACCAGCCATGCAAGAGGGAGGTGGGGGAACCAGAGGAGGCTCCCCTGCCAAAGGTCACGGAGGCCCCTAACAGCCAACCATGGTGGGGGAAGGAGAGAGGGGAGTAGCCCACCCACCACCTCAGTCCCACCAGCGGTGACTCCACTCGCCATCCCAGCCCATCCTGCAGGGGACAGACTTCCCTGGGGAATAACACCGCAGGGACACTGAGCCAGTGGTCCCCAGATCTGTACTTTGTAACCATCCTGGGAGATTTAAAATGAGACTGGTGCCAGAGTCCTACCCGCCGAGACTCTGATCTAATTGCTCTGGGGAAGCCTTGAGTATGGGGTTCCCCACATTCCCCAGGTGATTCTAATGCACAGCGGAGTGTGGGAATCACTGCTCTGAACTGCTCCCCCACCCTTGCCATATTCCCATTGGACCGGGCTCAGAACGTGCCCCACAGCCCTGGGACTTAGATCTGGGTCCCTTCCCTGAATGGCCCTGCCTCCCTCTGTTCTTGGCTGCAGGGGGAGCAGGGGAGTCTCCTCTGGTTTCCCCCACCTCCCTTTTGGATGGCTGGCTGCAGAGTTGCATTGTGTTATTGTTCCCTTTGTACATGTTACATTTCTACAAAGGGACTCTCCTGGAGATTGTGAAGAGCTGTGTCCTAGGGAGTTTGCGTCAGTTCAGCGTGAGGGGCAACGTGTGCAGAGGGCTGGAGGTCAGAGAGCCTGTGCCCAAGTCCCAGCCCCGCCAGCTCCTGGCTGAGCTTGGGCAAGTAATTCTGCCCCTCTGTGCCCCAGTTCCCTTATAAAAGTAGCACTTACCTTGTTTTTATAGACACATATTTGTTAGTTTTACTGCTTCTGTTGCTACCACTGTTGTCTTAAAACCTAGACCTGTGGGATTTAATTAAGTTCAACATACACTGAGGTAGGGAGGGAGAAGTGAGATTTATTCTCTGGTCTCTGGCCCCATGATCTTGGGAGCTGGAGGAAGTCAAAGAGAGGGGCAGCTGATTAGGGTTTGGTGTTAGGCACTCAGACCAGATTTCTGTGGAATGAAAACCACAGGGGACATCATGACCTGGGGATTTGATGGCAACAGGATGGGAGGTATGACTTCTGAGTGCTAATGAGGCCTCAGTGGGTCTGTCCCTACTGTCTGCTCTTAGCCACGAGCTGCAACTCCTATCAAGCCCCTGGACTAGTTCTGCAAATTGTGGATTCAGGTAAATTGTCTCTGTGCTTGTGAACAGTTGATCTGAATGGTGGAGTGGGGTCCCAACTCCTTGCATGTGGCCCTGACCAGGAAAGGAGGCGCCCTGCAAGAAAACATTCTCCCCGTCCAGCTCTGCCCTTCTGTCCTCTCGAAGTGCATCCCAGAGAGCAGCTGGGTCCAGGGCAGAGGGCAGTGGAGGGGCTTGTGCTGTGAGGGGCAATGACAGCAAAGGGATCTATGAGGACAATGTGGACTTGCACAGGGCAGGGGTAGGAATGGAACATGCCCAGATGGGGCTGTTCATGAGGTGAAGGTAGTCACAGGTTAGTGGGAGGGAGGGCAAGTTCTTTGTGTGGGAGGCCCTCGGAGTGAGGAGCTGTTCCCTGGCAGAATGTGTCTGACCCGTCCCCTCCCTCTAAACGGTCACGCCTCTCTCTCTTGGACTGTGCTCTGGATCAGCTCACTACATGTTGGCCAGTGTGGTGGGCAGCTGTGGTGTCTCTGCCTGCTGTGGGGACAGCTGCATTCTACCCTGGCCATGTCCTGCCCCGGCAGGCTTCCCGTCCCTGTTTGGCTGAACACACTTGAAAACAGGACTCAGTGCTCCCTGGTCTCTAACCACAAAACAGGCTGCTCACAGGACACAAAGCCGTGTCTGCCCAGGGAGGACAGAGGGGCAAATGTGTGACAGCCTTGTAGGTTTTCTTGTTTTGAAAAAAGCCAGCTGTCTCGAGGCAGACAGATGCTGATGAGTGTGTTTGTTTATAAAGGGTATATGTGAGCACATAACAGCCCCGGGTCACTACCAAAATGATAGCTATCCAGCCTGACCTGTGGCTCCGAGGGTGCTCCTGCCAGAAACACCACTCAGACTCCAACTTTGCAGGGCGGTCTCCTCGGCACTGCTGAACTTTCTCAGCTACGGCCCTAATGTGGCTTTTGACAAAGTGTAGCAGTCTGGGTCTTTCTTGAATGTCGATAATCTATTCTGTGCCCTGTGAGTGATCAGAAATGTCCTCCTTTTCCTGGGCTGCCAAATTCTGCTCTGGAAGTACAGCTCAGCAGCGGGTCAGGCTGAGGGCATTCTGGAACACTTCTCTAAGTGTGGCCGAAACCCAAAGGCGACACACACAGCTGGAGCTCCATCCTGCAGAAGGTACCGGGTGTGACCTTGGTGAGCTGGAAGGCCCAAGCCAAAAATTGTCCTGTGTAGCACAAAACAGGCCTCGCAGAGACAGGCAGCCTCTCCCTCCTAACTTTTTTACTACCAAGTAAAAAGGCTGACCCAGCTGGAGAATAAGGCCAGGGAAGAGACAGTGAGGAAAGCCAGGCCAAGCTGTGAGACTCCACGGCCTCCTCCTGCTGGGGTCACACGTGCTCCTGGAGCAGGGGGGCTCTGTGGGGAAACCCCAGTTTCCTGTGGTTGAGCCTCCTGCCTCCCCCTGGCTAGAGGGTTTCTATGAATGGATCCGATTTTCCCTGCAATTTTGCCTCGTATTCTTGAGTTACACTGTTAGTCTGCAGTTGTCAGTTTTCTCAGGACATGGCTGAGCAGGCTGTGCTCCGTCCACCCACTCTTGTCCTTTGGTGACTTCTAGATACAGGTTCTAGAAGCCCTGAGCTTGGACATTAAGGTTCCACAGAAGGACTGGGCCCCTGGTCAGCTACCCGCCCTCCCCATTTATTCAAACTTTCCTCCTCCTGAGCGCTGGAGTGAGCTCCTGGATGCAGGGCATGGCGTGTGTGTCCCTGTGCAGGCTGGTTGAGCTTGGAGAGCACACAGTCTGTCTTTCTCGAACTGAGAGGCAAACAGATCTGCCTGTGTCAGCTGTTGGGCTCAGGGCTTCAGCTCCCTCATCTGTAAAGCAATGGTGGTTCTGCCCTCAGGGGCTGCTGTCACTGGCAGGTGAAATAGTGCTCAGAAAGCGGTGGTGCAGGGTCTGAGTTCGATACTGCTGTTTTTTATGTTGCTGTTGTTATTTCATCTCACCCTATGGCCTGTGCCCAGCACACAGTGGGTGCTCGTAATTGTCCAGTTTAAGAAACAGCAATGAAGGCTGAGCTCCGTTCTTGGTCCCTGCTCCCTGGGTGTGGCCCCCTCTCTTCTGGTGCCCTGCCCCCGCCCCTCAGCCCCACGCAGCCCCTGAGATAGCAGAACACAGAGACCTGGAGGTGAGTCCTTCACACTGGAATTGCATTTCCCCCAGGGGTGTCAGCTATTCAGCCTCTGCCCAGGGCTTTCTCCATGTCCTCTGGCTGCTGGCTGGAGACACAGCCAGCCAGAAGCAGCTGTGGTCTCCAATATCATGCCTTCCCTTCCCCTGGATTTTGCTATCACTTTAGCGGCCAGTACACTTAAAAATAAGTGGCAAGAGTTGCACTTATTTGAAGTATGAGATACGTCCCTCTCAGAGATTTTTATCTTACTTTATAAAAAATAAGAAATAGATATCTAGTTAAAGAACTTTTTTGGCTGGCTCTTCTTTTAGGGGTGGCAGTGAGCATCCTTTGTCCTTCTGGTGTGGGCCCTGGGGAGGTGGGACGTGCTCACTTCAGAGCCGCAGCACAGGCTGTCTGGGCTATGGGTCTCTCATTGATCTATTTCTCTCTAGTGAATGGGTTTTACAGAAGCTGCAGAGAGATTTTTCCCTAATGATTGTGGATAGAAAAGAATAAAAAGTGGCTCTGGGGGTATCTTGGGACTTTGAGTGCCATTGCATGCTGACACTTCATTTCAGAATGTAAAGGGCCTTCTGCTTTACCAGGATAAATGGTTTTCTGCGGCCAGGAATAGTGGGAAAATAAGCATTCTTTCCACGCATAATCAAAAGGGCTCCCTGTGTGAGGTAAGGGTGTCTCCCCTTCCTCCCTTCTCTCCTGTGTCCCCCAGAATCCTAAAGACGAGAGGCTGGAGGCTGGAGTCCATTGGCCATCTTGGGCCCAAGAAAGCTTGGGGAGTAGAGTCTTAATCTGTTTCTTCCTGCCAAGCATCTCCTGGTGATGCCTGGAGTCTAAGGAGGAACTGCTGCCTCCTGGGCCCTCAGGGAGACCATGTCTCAGGCTGCCCAATAGACGACTGGTGCCTGAACGGCAGGTGCCAGCACTGGTTTGCTCAGGGCGAAGTGATCTCTGCTTCCCCTATGGCTCAGTATCCTGGTCGGTGCGGAGCTCTGTCCTGGGAACTCTTAACACTCACTGGCCTTGAACACTCATCTCCCAGATGAGGGTTTGGGTCAGAAAAGCCCTGCAAGCCAACTCTGGGTTCGTTGCATGTATCCTGTTGTAAACAACAGCCCTATGAGGACAGAGTGAGGCCAGGAGCCCAGCGCTGCTGGGAAGCAGCAGGTTCTCGCCTGTGGTGGCCGTGGGTGGAGGGAGGATCATGCAGCTTCTCTAGCAAGGCCAGGAGGGTCTTCGCATGCCAGGCCGTGGCTGTGATCCATTTGGGCGGAGTCAGGGCACACAGAGCTACAAATCCCCTTTTTGTTTCAGAGTGAGCTGTTTACTCTATAGGGACATAGTCAACATAACCATCAAAATAGCACAGTGAGAACTGTGAGTTCAGAGCCCTAAACAGCCAAGTCTGAGCCCTTTACATTTGTTCAGGACTCCACAGTTCAGTCATGCTGCTTCCCATGTGTGAGACCTTTGTCCTTTTCCTGGGAGGAGCTGGGATATAGCCTCTGTCTACAAGTGAGGCTGTTGAGGGGTTTCCAGGTCAAGGGACATGCCCAGGGCTATGTAAGTAGCATGGGTAGGTGGCTGCCCCAGTGTAGGGCACAGAGCCTTGGTCCCCCCAGCACCTAGAGTCAGCTTCAAGTCAAACTATGGCACTAATCTCAGTTACCTTTCCTCAGTCCTGTGTTCTGCTGACTGATCCCTTGTGGGCCAAGGCCACTGGGCTGACCAGGCAATTCTGGGCCATTGTTGGCCATAGGGGCACACATCCCCCAACCCTAGGACACCTGTGTCCTCAGAAGGGAGGAGTGGAGGCTCTTCTTCCCTTCAGCAGGAACTATACACATCCACCTGCTGCTATCTGGGGGGTTGCAGCTTTGCTTTGCTTGGCGGGCTGAGAGTCTCTATGGGCTCCAGATGCAAGTCAGCCTGTCCTTGCTTCCTGGAGCAGCAGTTCTCAACCTGTGGGTCGTGACCCATGGGGACTGTATTAAAGGGCCATGGCATTAGGAAGGTTGAGAACCACTTCCCTGGAGGCTCTGGCTGCTCTCTGAGTGGTTTACGGGTACAGTCTATAGAGGTGCCCTGGTTGGCCTGTGGAGGTGCCTGGCAACCCAAGCATTCATCTAGTGAGTGACAGTGACCTTGAGCCCTTGAACTGATTCTGTAGTGTGACCTAATCCATTTGGAAAGATACTGGCTAGGACCACTGACCTCCTTTCCTTCAGTTATAAGTACTGTATCAGTATATATGATCACAGTGAATCGTATATTCATATTATGCCCATTATATGTAAGACATTAATATATAAAACAATAATATATAATTTAAAAACATATATACACAGAAATGTGTGTATATATATATTTTTTTCTTTTTTCTTTTTTTTTGCAATTTTTGGCCGGGGCTGGGCTTGAACCCATCACCTCCAGCATATGGGGCTGGCGCCCTACCCCTTTGAGCCACAGGCGCCGCCCAGAAATGTATATATATTTTTAAAAAGAAAAAACTGAATCAAAATTGTAAAACTCAGTATAAACTGGTAATAAAAACATGAATACAAGTCACTTTGAGCACTTCTTGAAATTGCAGCAAATAAGACAAATTTAATTACAAATTAATACAAATTATTACAGATTTAATACAGTTTTTTCCTTTCTTAAAGTGTGTGTACATTTTTTGGCACCTTCTGTATTATATGTAACATATTAAATGTCAGTGTTTTGTCATTAAAGGTCGACTCATCCCAGAGGCCTCACTAGCCTACGGTGTGGCACAGTGGCAGGATGAGGCCCAGTGTCAGACAGACCAGGACTTGAGTGTGACTCCACCCCCTCCCAGGGTACCTCCCAGCCTCAGGTGCCCCGTCTGAGAAGTGGGCATGGTGCTGGTCCTGCTCCTTGCATTCCGTGGGACAGTGCTTGTCACGCGCCTGGCACTGTGGCCTGGCTTGCCCTCAGGAGACAGCCTATAGCTGTCAGCTCTGCTCATCACTGTCATTACTGTGTCGCTTTAAACAATGCTTCCTGTAGAGGCTGCTCCTGAGTAATGGTGCGTTTCTGCTGTGAATCGCACGGGCGGTATAGCCTGGTCAACACTCAGATAAGGAGACTGCGGTCTGAACGCCACCAAATTCTTCAGTGTGGGAGACTGAGTTGGGGGCATTGGCTTCATTTCCTGCTTTGCCACTTGCTGCTTTCATGGGTGTAACTAACACACCCTACTCATCTGTGCGTGGGGTGATGCTGTAGCCCAAGCTCTGAGAGGACCAGGCAAGCTGGTTTGTACCAGAGCGCCTGGCACAGGGCCTGCTACAGCTTGATGCCCACCTGTTTTCTGTCTTCCTCTTCTTCCTGTGGTTTCAAAGCAAGTCTGAGGCTAACAAGTGGGTCTTGATGAGTCCAAGAGAGTGCTTGGTGCTGGCTATTTCCAACACCCCTTCTTCCCAGGAATTGCACCCAGACCTCTCAGGTCGATTTTGTATGGCAATGATGAAGGTGGAAGCTACACACCATGGCTCCAGGGATGGAGCTGGACTTTCATGTGCTCCCATTCAATTCAGAGCCCATGTGGAGAATCTGAGACAGAGCCAGCCAGTGCTGGAGAGGGCCTTGGGGGTCATCTTCAGACCATCTTCCTCATTGGACAGGAGAGGACACTGAGGCCTAAAGGAGGAAAGGATCTGTTCAAGTCCACATGCCAAGGACTTGCTCGAGGCGGAGCTGGGCCCTGTGTCTGTGCCTCAGTCCTTCTAGGTCTCTGGGTCACACTAGCCTCCACTCCTTGAGCACATGCTATATGCCAGGCAGCGTGCTCCCCATTCAATTAATTCACCCAAAGTATAAAGGGCACTCCACTGCTGCTGGCTGGGAAGATGATAACGAACAGGACAGGTCTGACCCCTGACTCACAGAGCTTCTAGTCTAGTGGAAGGCGTAAAGACGCGATAACAAGGACAGACTCCAATACATTAGTGTAAATTCAGATGACAGTGAACAAAACAGCAATGACAGAATGATGGAGGGAGAAATGAATTGGGTTGGAGTTTTTGAGAAAGACTTCTTTGAAAGTGATTTTGGAGTTGTGAAATTTGTTTCTATTAATATTTCCTTTCCCTGTGTATACTACAATATCGCTTTAGGATGCTGAGGCTTAGAGAGATGGATTAACTCACTCAAGCTCACGTAGCTCATCAGTGGAACTCCTACGTGAATGAGATCTCTTCCTTGCCCGTCTCCAGGTCCAGGTTCTTTCCACCATCCTTGGTTTTCTGCAGGAACTGGGGTAACCCTGCCCCAGATGTCTGGGCAACCTTGTGGTCATTAGTGTGAGAATTAAAGTCCTAGCTAGGCCTAGCCTCACTGCTCTCTGTTCTAGGGAAAGGGACAGGGTGGATAATCCAGATGGCCCTTCCTTCTCATTAGGGATGAGTTGACGCTGTCCTGGGGCCAGCTTTTGTAGGGCACAATTGTTGCAGGCTCTTTGTGAAGCCATTTCCACAAGCACACCAGTCCCCAATTGCCTTTTTCATTTTTGGTTTTGTGATTGTTTCCTTTCTACCAGCTTCATTTCAAAAACCCTTTCATTCGTCATGAAAGCCACACAATCAAAAAAGACATGTCCCATCCTTTGGGCGCTGCCTCGCTTCCTGCCCCTGATTGACAGACGCTGCTGGAGCACCTTGCACACCCAGGCGCGTTTGCTGAGCCGACCCAGGCTGGCGTGCTGACAGCTGCAGGGCTCCCAGCCTGAGACACTCTGAACCTGGCTGCTTTATGGACACAATCAGTTCTTGAATCATGACTTGTCTCCCAAACCACAAATTTGTAACCAGTTTACTGTGAGCCTGTGAAACCAGATGAATTGTAACTTGGGCAGTCCATGCACCTACATTTTTCATCCAGTCAAAAATTATATCTAAGCAGCTGTGTATGCATGAAAGCACGTCTGTGTGTATGTGGGGGTGTTGGGTATCAGCCGTGTGCCGGGCATGGACTGGAAATGCAGAGATGTGCAGAACACAGCTCTTCCCGCAGCCTGTCCCAGGCAGGTGGGAGGTGGTGAGCTGTGGCTGTAATTCAAGGCAGGCAGATTGATCACAGCGAGCTCTGGAAAGCGGGGAGGCACAGGATTCAGATATGGAGCAGAGACCAGGAAAAGCGTCCTGGGAGGCTGGGTGCTCTGAGGGACATGGATCTGGCAGGAGGAATTCATGGGCTATTTCTCGGTTGCTGACAGTACTTCCTAAGGTATTTTCTGGTAAGCATAAAGTGCCATTTGAGTGTAACAATTGCCCATGCTCATTTGCCCACTGTCAGGGTAGCCTCTGACCAGTACCCCTGCCCCTTGCCCTCCCAGGACCATTTCACCTATCTTTGCCACTGCCCAGGGATCAATAGACACACCTAACTGACTTTGTCCTTGTCTAGAAACTTTCAGCAGCTCTTCATCTGTAGAAGACAGTGTGGACTCCCCTGCAGGGCATGCAGGGCCCCCCTTGGATGAACCCGCTCGTTCTGCAGCCACGCCTGTGCCCTTTCCCCTCCCCTGGAGCTCCCTGTGCCTGCTGCTCTGTGTCTCTGAGCCTCTCCCGAGTGCTGGTCTCACATTTGAAGCCTGAGCTGGCCTTACCAGGAAGCCTCTCTGGCTGCAGCCTAGCCTCATGCAGTCAGGCTTCTATCACTGTGCTCTCATGAGCAATGCAGGCCTGTGTTTGCACAGCTGTTTTCCTGGAGTGAGGTCTTTGAGGGCAGGCGAAGCCCAGGTGTGTCTGGTAGAAGGGGCTTGGGAGTTTGGGCTAGTGAGTGAAGGTGGGCAGCTTTTGCGTGCTTTCAGATACAGTGTCCTCACATTCTGATGGGCAGGTGGGATTGAGGACTGTCAGCGTCAGTGGCTTTGTTGTGTGGCCCTTCTGTGGCCTCTTGTGCTTCTTCAGGCCACCAGTCTTCCAGCTGGTGGCCAGACACTGAATTTGGCTTCCCTGGAGTACACAGAGGCACACAAGCCCCAAACCCAAGTTTTTGTGTAGCCAATGTCTGTTCATTAGAGCAGAGACTGGGACTTGGTTGTGGTGGCCCCTCTGTTCCCCTGAGCACTTTAGGATGCCACTGTCTCACAGGGCTCCATCCGTAGCATTTTGGGGGATTTTCTGTGAAAATGTAAAAGACCCAAAGTCAGCCTCAGCAATTTAAGTATAGGATACTATGGAAGCTTCCGGATGTGAGAAGTCCAGCCATGACCACTAACTGTGAAGAAATGCCCCCCCCACCTGTCTTGCACAGAGCACACCTAGGGGGGCTGGGCAGGATGAGCTCCCTGCCTCCTCAGAGCAAGCCGCATTCCAGAGGCATCCACTGGGTGCCCAGACCATACCCACAGCAGACAGAAGTAGTTGATCCCAGCATTCTTTCCAGATGAGCTCAAAGTGTGTCCTCCTTCCTGTGTTACCTTAAGGTCTGAGGCCTGGCTGGAGGCACCTGCTGCTCCTGCAGCTCTCTGGCTCAGCCATGGGCCAGGATGCCTGTGCCTATGGGCCTCAACACAGCTGGGTAATTTACTCATTGAGAAAAGACCAGAAAGCCAGCAGTCACGTCAGCAGCGAGTACAGCCATCTGAGTCTACAGCCCAAGCCCTTTCTCCTCTCAGGGGTTCCTAGCCCCTATCAGAGGACCCAGTTCTCCCCGAGCAAAGCTGGCCTTGCAGGAAAGGCCTGTTGGAGTCATTCACATAGAGGCTCAAGAGAGCCCGGCCATCTGCACCGTGACCAAGTGCGCACTGAGCGTCTGTGGCCAGGACGGCTGTGTGAAGAAAGGGGAGGTTGGAGCAGACACAGCCTCAGAACCGCCGTGTCTGAATCAGAGCACTATAGAGGCTGGGACCACTATGGCCAGAGGGTGGAGAGGAGAGAGAGGAGGGGAGAGGCAATGGTGCATAGCCTGTGTGCGGGCCAGGACGTGAGCACACGGGCCCTGCCAGCCTATGGCAGTTGTGTCCATGTTCTATAGGCCATGGGAAACCACTGGGCAGAACCACTGGCTTTTTGTGCCTGTAGCCCTGGGGACAGTGCTGTGTGCATTTGAGGGATGGAGTGATCAGTGAGGAGTCAAGGGGTCCATGGGAGTGACAGGATGACGGGTCGCTATCCTCCCTGCAGTGTCTTCCCTGGGACGGACCCACCACCCTCGCTGATTCTGGGGATAGGGCGGGCCCACAGTTCCTCAACTAAGTCAGCTTAGATGACTAAGTGCGCTGAGTCCAGTCGAGCTAGGTAGCTGCCCCCGTGTACTTAGAGCGGCCTCGCTGCAGGCTCTTTGTGTTCTGGGGCTGGCCCCCTCCTGACAGTGGGTGACAGTCTTTAGCACCTTGAATAAACTACAAGATTTAGTATTGATTTGTTGGGGTGATTTCTTTATTAAAAGTATTATTAATGATTTATTGGTGATTTGAAGTTGATGTTAATCACTCTCCTTTTTCCTGGCTTATAACTCCTAGTGCGGCTGTTCGTACCCAAACCTGGCGGCTTTGTCTCTGGGCTGCACTTGGACCTTCCACCCTTCCGGGATGCTTTTCTCTCCTCAGACCCCCACAACCTTCCCCATCACCCCATTTGCTTTAAGGTACAGGGATGGAAATCCAGGGGTAAATAGTCAGCCATCAGCCTCTTACCTAGGAGTAGGCATTTAAGTGCCTTTCTGCCAAGAGACAGGGCGGTGTGGAACTTGGTCCTGGGCCTTTGCCTTAGAAATGCCACCTCATTTCCCGCCTTGTGACCAGCGTTTCCTGGTGTGTGTGTCGGGCACCTCGCCTGCCACATGATTATTATAGTTGCTCAGCAGCCCTTTCTATCTGGATTGAACTGTCCATATCCATTTGGAATGGAAAAATTGGCTTCTAGGTATTTGTGGTAAGAACATTCCTGAGTGCAGTGTTTTGAGTTAGGGGCTTCCCGCTTGGTGCAGAACTGAGGACCACAGCCCAGGGGACCCCTCTATCTGGCTGCCAGGTGGAGGAGATGGGGAAGTACACACCTGAAGTCACTGGCCCCAGAGAGGGCAGGTGCAGAGAAGCTTTCTGCGTTGCCAACACCTTTAGGGATAGAGAAACATCAAGCTTTTGCCTGGATCCCAGGCAATGGAAGGTGAGTCTTTCAAAACAGCCTGGATAGGGCTTTGGAATCCATACGGTCATTTCCTACCTCTGGAGTAGGTTTTTCTCTCCCAGGTGGATACTTCTAGCTTCCATTTTGAAAACACTTCCCTGGAGGGAATCCCTCAACTCTCTCTTCCCTCCATAGGCTCCCTCCCTCTCCCTCTCTTTCCCCCCTTTCTCTCTCTCCCTGTCTCCCTCCCTTTCTCTCTCCCTTTCTTTGAGGTTTGCCAGTCTCTCTAACCAAAATCCCTCTTGCTGTAGTTAAAGCCTCTTAGGGACCAGTTAAACTGGGATAAGGGACAGCCATACATAGTAACAAAATGTGCAATTTCTCTTTCCTTTTAAAAAGAAATATGTCTTCTGGCTCTTACCTGAATAAAGCCATCAGCTTGATGTTGCCTTTCTGAGATTATACTTGGTGAGAATGGTTGCAGAAATCTCTGTGAAAGTCATCTGTACTCTGCAGGGAGGGCAAGTCCGACCTGCTTCCAATGGGACATTCTGGTTCCTATTATTGCTCTGTGTTTGTGTTCCAACCCACTTCTGTTGCTGGGTGAAAGGCGATTTAATATGATCCCAGAAGGGGGAGGATTTTGGTGTGGATGTGGAATGTGGCAGAGAGAGGGACTAGGAGGGGACAAACCACCCCAGGGTGCTGCATGAGTCACTTGCCCTCTGCAAAGGGACACCCATTAGCAGCGTTATGGTGCTTTGTTCTCTTTCAAGATTCCCACAATGGCCACAGGATTTATGCTTCCACCCACACTCATTTCTCAGCCCTCAATGGCTTTGTCCTTGATTGATCATGAAACAGGTGTCACCTGCCACTGTGGCTTGCACTTTCTTACAATTATATATTTCCTTTGCTATCTTACTGGCCAGAGGAGGAATGCGTGTACGGACAGGACATCATAGACAGGTTGGCAGATGACACCTCATCTGGGGGTTGGCATAATACCCAAAGGAACGTAAATCAGCTCTTGGAGTGGGTTTGGTTTTTCCTTCTGAATTCATGCAAACAGCAGAGAAGTTTATAAATTCCTCCAGGATACTATAACCCCATTTATTTGGCAACAGAGGAATACAACTGTCATAAGGGCGTGCACTTTAAGCCATTGGAGAGGGATGGAGTCACCCTCAAGTTGGAAAGAGCCTCAAGTTATTATTTGTAAAATGAACATTGAGATCCCTTGTTCCCTTTGGAGATTCCTTTCAAGAATGGGTGGAAGCCATTCTTCACTACAACAGTGACTGGATTTATTTTTATCCTATCTGCCTCCTTCCCATTCTCAGTTCTCAGAGCTTTTATTGTTTTGGTTTTTAGCCATGATGGGGATAGTTGTTGGATCGCTGGAGTGCAGGGTTTCCACAGGTGCAGCCCACAACTGGGAAGCAGCGGCGTCACCTGCTCAGCACATGGGTGGTTGAGATTGGACATCTGTTGAACCCCTCCATGCACCAGCTGCAGGAATGGGCCAGATATATAGTCCACGCCCTGCAGCAGCTCTCCATTTAGAGCAAACAGTCTTTTTAAAAAGTGTGGTGAGATACACAAAACATTCACCATCTGAAGCATTTTTTAAGTGTACCGTTCAGTGGTGTTGAGTCTATTTCCACTGCTCTGCAGACAATCTCCAGAACCTTTGCTTCCTACAAAACTGCAGTTCCATACAGCAGTCCCCCCTTGTCCTTGGCGGGGGGGTACAGAGCCCTGTGGATGCTTAAAACCATAAATGGCCCTGAACCTTACGTACACCAGTAGTCCCTGACTTGGGAAAGACTTTTTGACTTTCCAGTGGTGTGAAAACAATGCATGTTCAGTAGATACCATACCTTGAACTTTGGTCTTTTCCAGGTTAGTGATGTGTGGCATGACCTTCCTGGTAGTGCTGGGTGGTGGCAGCATTGTGCCTCCCTGTCAGCTCATGGGCACGAGGGCACTGTGCCCTGCAGTGCTCTGTGTGTTCTGAGCACATTCCGGCAGGCCAGGCTGAGCTATGATGTGCAGTAGGGTAGGCGTATTCAATGCTTTCGACTTCGGATATTTTCAGCTTAGATGGGTTATCAGGATATAACCCCATCGTAAGTCAAGGAGCATCTGTGATGCTGCTATGCACACAGATTTACAAATATCCCTTCGAGACTCTGCTTTCAAAAGCAATTGTCCAATGTACTCCATACTAGCATGAAGCCAGTAGATGAACTAAAACATGCCCACACAAGAGAAAAACTCAATTAATTCAAGTTGGGGAAAGGGGAGGTGGGAGGGAGCTTGGTGTGCTCCTACCTAATGGGCACCATGTCAGGGTACGCAGCACGGGGTGGGACACAACTTCAATAGGGACTTCACCTAACAAATGCAAGCAATGTAACCTAATTGTTTGTAACCTCATATTAGTCTGAAACAAACAAAAAAAGCAAGTGTTCTTAATCTAGGGGACCATGAACTCCCAGAAACTATCTGCAAAATGTGTTGAGCTCATGCAAGTGCATCTTGTTCTGGGAACAGCAGACTCGCAGCTCTCATCAGGTTTTCTGTGGGGTTAGGATGCCCAAAGGGTCCAGTCTAGAGCAAACAGCAGCGGTGCCTGCTTCAGGAGGCCCGAGGCCTATGCTCTCCAGCTGCATGTGTGGGTGTGCAGGAGCATGTCACCACCACTTGGTTCCAGACCCAACTGTGCTGGGTTTACCCCCTGGTGACACTTGGCAGTTCAGTTGAGTGCTTGGAGCCTTAGTCTTCTAATCTGTAATATGGGCACAATGATGGCATCATCTCAGGATGGCTGGGAAGATGAATCTAGATTCAACACGATAACTAAAGGCATGATATGTATGCTGGATAATAATGGGCCCCTCAAGATATCCAGGCCCTAACCCCTAGGAGAGTCAGGGTCAAATAAGTTTGAGAAACTACATTTCAGAGCTGACGAGTTTTCTCTTCTTCAGAAGTCTCAGAACCTCTAATGTGCTAATGAACCTAGTGAATGTCCAGAAGCTTATTCAAACAGGTGGCCATTAGCCCCTTCCTAAGATGCTTCCTTCAACCCCCCACATTCTGCAGAGCCTGCTTCATGGCTGGGGGTCTGGGTTGCCACAGAGGGTGTGTGATGGCGGGGCAGCCTGAGAGGGGATGTCAGGGTTCTATGTGCCTGACCTCAGAAAAATCTAGGAAATGTAGCTGCTGCTGCAATTCCTATCCCAGATAGTCAGAAAGGATTATGGACAGTCTACCAGGATACCTTCAGGACCTGGCCAGCCTCAAACAGAAGCACCAAGCCCCCAGCGTCCTGCAGGACCCCACCCCCACCTCTTCTAGCCCTGAGGACACTGCTGATGCCTTGGCCCTCAGGTCTAGGTTTAGTCCAGCCCTTCCTCCAGCTGCCCTTGCCACTTCTCAGGCTTGGGGGCCGAACTACAAGCAGCTGTGGCCTTCGATGGGGAGCAGGAGGTGTGGCCCTGAGGTAGGCTTGGGGCTTCTAGGGCAGGGCTCTTGCATGTGTGGGGGTGAGGTGGGTTCCATAGTGAGCTGGACAAGGACCCTTGGCCCAGTGGGCCTCTCACCCAGGAGAGGCGGTGTGGCCGGGGAGGACTGAACAGGGTGCTTGGACCCAGAACAGCACACAGTGGACACTGAGGGGGCGGCACGGCCCCCGTGCTGCGTACGGGGACCACCCTTCCTTTGCCCCCTAATCACGCTGGCACCTGCAACCTTCCCTTTCTTACTCTGCACGTGTAGGAGACCTAGGCAGGGCTCTGGGCTCACGGAGCCTGCACCTCACCCCTGCTGCCCCGAGAACCTGCCCTGTGTCCGGCACACTGGGGCTGCCTTGGTGACCAGGGTGCTGTGTGCCTTCTTGGCCCCACTCCTGAGTGGACTGTGTCATCGGGGTGAGGAGAGCCACTGCTCCCATAGGGACTGGGCCTTTGTCTGCACTGGGCAAATAGGGGCTGTGACAAATGTGGCTTTCTGTGCCTACGACGTGAACGTGCAAAGAGGTGGCTTGGAAAGAAGTGCCTGTGTCGTCTTTGTGACCGGAGCTGTTTTTCACAGGGCGGATTAGTCAGAGGGTCAGGGAACCCATAATGAAGCTGGCCTTGGGGGGCCTTGAGAGAGGCCAGCAGTTACACTTCCCAGCAGGGCCTCAGTGCCGATCCTGGCTTCTGGGGCCCTGGGAGCCCACACAGAAAATTACAGAGCAGGAAAGGACTCAGGAGCCATTCTCTCTCCAAGAATGGCTGTGCTTAAAGCATCCCCATTAGGCTCCATGGGGCTTTCTCTAGGACAGTTCTTTTAAAAAATTCTTTATTGGGTTTTTTAAATTACAAAAGCAATATAGGCCTGCTTTAGCACAGAGGTGTGCTCTCATTATTAAAGGAAGAAAATCAACAGCTCCCTAACTCCCACCCCTGCATCCTTTGGAGACATCAGTGTTAACAATTTGGTGTTTAGCCAGAGGTGATTAGCACACCAGTTTCTTTTGTGCTTACACAAAAATATAACGACATGTATATATGTGTACGGGGAGTTTTGTTTTTAATGTGTTGGTGTTCGCTTTTTTTTTTTTTTTTAAAGAGGAATCACATTATGCCCTTTACACTGTGATAATTTAACAATATATGAGGAACGTTTTCTCAGTTAATACATATAGATCCACTTGGCTTTTAGAAACAGCTCCGTAAGGTTCCACACTATGGGCATGGCAATTAATTCAGGTATTTCCTTATTGATGTGCGTTCAGGTTGTTCCCAGGTTTTTTTTTTTAATTATAATTAAGTAGTTCTTTTAAAAATATTCTTTGATTTCTTTCTCTATCTTATACATGTATTACAAAAGTACTTTTGCCTTGGGAGAATTATAGAAATGGTAAACAATTAAAATGTTTTCCTTTATAGTCACACTGGTATGGCTTTTTAAACATTTTATTTTTATTCTTTTCATACTGATTATCCGTGTGTAACACAGTGGTGCCGTGTTGACTCTTTGTGCCATATATGTTTAGCTGGCGGCCTGTGTTTCCTGAGGGCTGTGCCCACACTGTGGTGAGCAGTGACTGGGAGACGTCTGTCCTCAGGAGCCCCGAGTTAGTGCAGTGCTGACATGTAGGGGACAGGCTTAGATGGGAGTTAGATGGGGCTTAGATGGGAGTTCAAGAGGAAGTTTCACCTGGAAATAGATGTTTAATAGACGGAAGTATAGACTCTGGGTTTGAGTCCTGTCTCCGCCACTTACCTGCTCTGAGGTCTTGGGGAAGCTGGCTCATCTGAAGACCAGGGATAGTGATGGCACTCTCCTCATGGGGTTCTTTGAGGACTGAAAGAGTTAATAACAGATGAAGGAAAGTGCTCAGGACATAGCCAGCAAGCTCAGAAACCTCCGATTCTGAGACCTGCCAAGCAAGGCCCATGGAGAACCACATGCCAGCTTGCCCTGAGACAGGCAGATTCGAGGGTCAGCCTAATGGGTGGATATGAGGGTCAGCCCAATAAGCTACTGGCATAGCCTGGAGCCGGGACCCAGCAGCCAAGTGAGTGGGCTTGGGAAACTGGCTGGCCTGGCTGCAGAGCCTAGGTTTGCTGTTGCTGGTATGGTCTTTAGCAAATTACGTAATCTATGAGCCTCGGTCTCCCTATCTCTAAAATGAGAGTAGCAGTACCTACCCCAGAGTCCCTGAGGACTGAGTGAGAAAATGCGGGTGCGGTACCCAGCATAGGCTTGGTGCACAGTGAGACTGCAGCTCATGGCATCCGCTGTGGGTGGGACAGTCTTCTGCTCCCCCAGCCCCCTGAAACTGGAGCTGGCATTCCCAGACCTCTGACCTTCCTTCCCCAGCTGCTATTTGGGGATTAGTCCTGTGACAGTGGGGGGAACGAGGACTGGGGAGTTCTGGAGGAGGTTCCTAACTCTACCTGGGGGTGAGAAGAGGCCAGCCAAGATTGGGAAAGGAGACTTGATCTGAATCGTTGAGAACGAGAAGGAGCTCTCTCATAAAGAAAGGGAGAAGTTCACTTGCACTGAACTCCAGACACAGATGTATGGGGGTTCCTGGTGACTTGATTTGGCTGGAATGAGATGCCCAGTGTGGCGTGGCAGGTATTGAGGAAAGGCTGGCTGGGGTCAGGTGGAGATGCTACTTTTTGATAAGCACAACTAGGAGGTTGGACTTGATTTGGAACATTCTGGAGAGCTGTTGAAGGCTCTAGGAAGGGAAGTGGCACTGTGTGGCTGGCGTTTTAGAATATTTGCTCTGGCAGCAGTGTGGAAGATGGGTGGGGTGAGGCCACTGTAACCCAAGCATTGGCTGGGGGCACTTGGCTTCCGATAGAATTGGGTATCATGTCCTACCTTACACAAGATGGCACCCAGTGTCTCTCCAGAGATCTCTGGGAGTCCTCAGGAACTGCTCTCTCTGTCCTGGCAGCTCCTCTGTCAGGGGCTCCTGCTCTGCTGAATGCCCCACCTCCATCCCACACCCACTGATCCGCAGGCACTGGCAACTTCTAGTCCCCCAACTCCCCAGAGGACCCATGGTCAAGGCCTCCAAGCCAGTGGATTTTTCCGTGGGTCTGGAGCAGGGGTCGGGGTGACGTGATGGGGGCATAACACAGAAGGCACCGAACTGTGCCTGGTTTGTTCTTAAGCTCTCTTCCCTGTCCTTGTTCCATGTGCAGTGGCTCTGTCCTCCCTCGGTCACAGGCCTGGCCTGAGGTGCACCTCAGCCACCTCTCCTCCCTCCCCAACCTTCCACCTCCAGTGCTCGGCTCATTTCTAAGGCAGATAAATGAAGCCCTGCCCCGTCCTGCCCAGTGTGTCCAGAGGCCTTCTCCTCCTTAGCAGACATGCTTGGGGGTGCTCGGGGGTGCTCGGGTATGTAGTGGGCTCCACCTCAGGTCTCTGCAGGGATGGGGGGTGGTAAATGGATATTCAGTCTGTGGAAAGGAAAGTGGTTGCTTTATTCCCACACAGAGCCTAATCTAGATTGCTGATCACGATGTGGACTTCCCAGGGTGGTGCAGACACTAGAAATGGAACCCCAGTGTAATTGTTATTGATTCTGTGGTCAGCGGAGATTCTTCTGACAATGAACATTTAAAACACGGGCTGGAGGTTGCCTTAGAATAAGACAATAAAGCCAAAGCTGGGGTCCCCATACAGGAGCCTTTTGGAAGGCTGGCAGGTGAGAGTTCTGGAACTTAGTCACACAGAGAATAGCAGACCCGGGGAACTGGGTGAGCTTCTCAGGTTTTTTCCTCTGGGTTTTAGTTTCTTCATTTGCAAAATGGGCATATTACCTCCTTACAGAAGGATTATGAGATTGTAATGAGGTGGCATATGCAAAGTCATCCAGCATGGCCTGTGGTCTGGCTGCTCTGTGATGACACTTCTGGGAACTGAGTTTTATTCCCTCAAGTTCATATGCTAAAGCCCTCACTCCTGATATGACCTGGAGATAAGGTCCTTAGGAGGTAATTATGTTTAAGTAAGGTCATAAGAGTGGGGCCTGAATCCTACAAGACTAGGGTCTTATCAGCGGAAGAGAGAGAGAGAACTCTGTCTGAGGACACAGGAGAAGGTGTGGTCCGAAGGCTAGGACGAGCCTTCACCAAGACCGGCTGTGCCACACCCCAATATCAGACTCACAGCCTCTGGACCCGTGAGAACAGCAGTCTCTGTATCAGGTCCCCCAGGCTGTGGTGTTTTGTTGTGGCAGCCTGAATGATTCACCTAGGGCAGACCCAGATCTAACCTCCAGGCAGCCTGTCTTCAGAAGTGGTGAGTGGAGCTCATGGCCCTGGTGGGAGTGGGCTGTGGGCTCCCTGACCTTCAGGGATGCTCCTGGGTGACCTCCAGGGACCTAAGGGTCCTGTGGCCTTCTTGTCTCATGTAGCACCATCCCCCACTCACTCCCTATATTGGCAACTCGCTAAGCTCCACCCTGCCCTGGGCACTGCCCCCTGAAATCCTTCCCCCACCCAGAGGCCCTGCCACAGAGAGCCCTGCCTTGGCTGCCTGTGGGAGATGGTGGTGCCCCCACCAGACCCTTCTCATCCCCTTGCCCATCCTATTCAGTTCTTAGCAGGAATCACTTGCTGAAGGTAAAGGGTCTGCCTGTTTGGTGTCTGGTTTCCTCCTAGAATACATGCTCTGTGGGGGTAGGGCTTTCTCGACTTGTGCTTGCAATGGCCCTGGAGCTTAGCATGGGACTGCCCCATAACAGTGACTCGATGCATACTGAATGAGTAAATGAACTGAGCACAGCATGGCTCTGTGCCTGTGCACCCACATATCTTGAACCAGACACTAGATACCTTGACCTAGTGCCACACCTGTCCCCACTGCAGCCAAAGGCCAAACCACCAGGTTCCCCAGCTTCAGGGTTCTGGGGAGAGGCCAGAGTGTAGGGAGCAGGCTCTGGGTGTCCCGCAGCCCTTCCGGCGAGAGGAGCTCTGGGTTTTCTGTTTCCCACGTTGGACTCACATGAGACAATCTCACTGAAGAAAGAACCCCACAGAGAAGATGGGGACCACACACTGGATCCACCCTCCACTGCAGCTCTGCAGTCCAGAGACCTGCCCCACCCCTGGCCAGTGGCCGAGTGCCCTGTCCTTGGTGTGTCATAGTCGAGAAATCCTTGCTCTGCGAGTAAAACACTGGCTTCCTCACATGCTGTGACCCAGCCTTCACAGCCCCAAACCGAGAGCAGAAAGAAGGTGTGTGGCTGCCAATGGTCTCTGCTGGCCCCAAGGAAACTTCAGGCTCAGAGCCGGCATACTCTCACATGTAAGAGACCAAAGGTGACCTCTACCAGAGCACTCTTGAGGGCCTAGTGCCACAGGTCACAGTGGGCAGTTTCAGTCAGGGAAGGTCCTTCTCAAAAGGTACAGGGCTGGGTGACAGGGTCCAGACCTCTGAGAGGCTCCTTGACGGTAGAGTCACAGACTTTTCTGACAAAGCCATTAATTTGATGGCCTCATTAAGAGCTACCTTTTTCTATCATGGCTCTTTTTTTTTTTTTTGGTCTTTCTTCTCTTCTAGTTCCATATGGCATTTGCTGCCTGGAAATTTTATGTTGACCCTTACTGCAAACTCAGAAGTCCACTCCGTCACTGGCAATTGGCTCTTGTCCCCAGGGGAAGCCTAATTATGTGTTAAAGGACTTCTGATGCTGCTTCCATGGAGACCCCGAGTGATGGCACACACGTGTCACAGGGGGTTCGATTTATTTAGAGATAGATTATAACATGTGCCGTTTATATATAAATAAATAATATATTTTAAGAAACTTTACGGGGTTTTTCCTTTTGCTTTTTTCCCTGTATATATATTTTTTAAGTAACGGAAATTTTCTCTGAAGTTTTTCAGAGAGGAAACAGTAGAGACTACTAAAGGCTTTTTCCATTTTCTCTCCTTTAATGTAAAAACATTCATAGTTGTGCAAGAATGAAAGTTTTCCAGGTCGGTTGGAAAATGTCTACGTAGGCTGTGCCTCCTCCACCAATAACTAAGAATGTTTTAATGAAAGATTTTACTTAAATAACCTGAAAGGTCCCAAGGCTTTCAAAAAAGCATGAGGGGCAAAACTTGCAAATACAAAGAATCAACTCCACACTTATTTACCTTGAAGAAAAAAGCAAGCGTCCCCGTGTGCCTTCACCCTGGGGAGCTGTGGGGGGTGGGCCAGTGCCGTGTCACGTGGCCACTGGGACTCCCTGTCAGGACAACCTGTCCCAGGGCCTGCAGAGATTCCCACTGATCTGCCTTGGCCCGAGGTGGCCAGACGGCCCCTGGCGTTGGGCTCTGTGGTGGGCTGGTGGATAACAAGCTTGCTTCATGAGAACCTCCAGTGAGGGAGACTGTAGGCCCAGGCTCCCCAAATTAAGGTGCTGATGGGTGTTTGGCACCTTACAGAATAGAGAGCCTGTCACACACCTGCGAACCACAGCTAATGTCTAGTGTTTCTGGGGAATCCCTAACCAACTGGGATTGTTTTCAGAGATGGTCACACTTACTTCTTTGCTAGTGCCAGCTAATCAATTGTTCCCCCCAGACTTACCTAGAAGATTCAATATTTCCTCCCATGACTTTTGCTTTGCCTTTGTTTCTTTCCTTCCTTCCTTCCTTCCTTCCTTCCTTCCTTCCTTCCTTCCTTCCTTCCTTCCTTCCTTCCTTCCTTCCTTCCTTCCTTCTTTCTTTCTTTCTGTCTCTCTCTCTCTCTCTTTCTGAGACAGAGTCTCAAGTTGTCACCCTGGGTAGAGTGCTGTGATGTCATAGCTCACAGCAACTTCCAACTCTTGGGCTGGATTCTCTTGCCTCAGCCTCTCAAATAACTGGGACTATAGGTGCCCGCCACAACGCCGGGCTATTTTTTTGTTCTAGTTCTCCTTGTTGTTTGACAGGCCCAGACTGGATTCGAACCCACCAGCTCTGGTATACTGGCTGGTGCCTGAGCCTCTTGAGTTACAGGCACCGAGCCAACAAATATTATTTGTTGACACTCACATGGAGTATCTAGACTGGTCAAATTTACAAAATAGAGATTAAAATGGTTCTCAAGAAGAGGCTACAGGATGGACCGAGGAGTTACTCTTTAATGCGTTCAGAGTTTTAGTTTGAGAATATAAAAAGGTTTTGGAAATGGATGATTGCACACCATAAATGCACCAGTATCTTTCAATTTCTATATATCTGAACAAAATTTATCACTTATTTGTTGTGGCTAAATTTTTTTCAACATTGAATAGTGCAAAGGATTAGTGATCTAAATCAATAAGGATTTTATTAAGAAGTAACAATCATTCATAGACTGATTATGGGACGGGCATGGTGGCTTACACCTGTAATTCTAGCGCTCTGGAAGGCCTAGGCAGGTGGGTTGGTTGAGCTCAGGAGTTCAATACCAACCTGAGCAAATGCAAGACCTCATCTCTACTAAAAATAGAAAAACTAGCTGGGTGTTGTGGTGGGCACCTGTAGTCTCAGTTACTCAGGAGATTGAGGCAAGAGGATTACTTGAGCCCAGGAGTTTGAGGTTGCTGTGAATTGTTGAGGGCACTCTATCCAGGGTAATAGAGTGAGACTCTGTCTCAAAGAGAGAGAGAGAGAGAGATTAAAACAAAAGAAAAAAGAGGAAAAAAAAGAAGAAGAAAAATGTATATAATAAACTGAATTATGGTAGGAAAAGTGTTATTTGTAAAGAAGACTTAGAAAAAAAAACAGGAATAAATAAGCAAGAATAAGAAAGTGGGGTGGCGCCTGTGGCTCAGTGGGCAGGGCGCTGGCCCCATATACCTAGGGTGGTGGGTTCAAACCTGGCCCCGGCCAAACTGCAACAACCAAAAAAAGAACTGGGCATTGTGGTGGGCACCTGTCGTCCCAGCTACTCGTGAGGCTAAGGCAAGGGAATTGCCTAAGCCCAGGAGTTGAAGGTTGCTGTGAGCTGTGTGATGCCACGGCACTCAACTGTGGGCTATAAGGTGAAACTCTTTCTCTAAAAAAAAAAAAAAAAAAGAATGAGAAAGTGTCAGCATACATTTTCTAACTATTCTTAGGTAAAGTTTAAAAAATCTACTGGCTCCTTCTAATCCCTATTGCCAGAAAATTACCAACCTGTAGTAAGCTTGAGGTTATCTTTCTTCACAATAAGTGAATAATATTTTGATAATGGCAGAGAAAAATTGCTAAGTGGGCTTTGGGAGGCAATTGTTCAACTCCCACAAAGATGCCCAGCAGAGCAGCGCTTAGGGCCTGGGGCATTGTGTAAAAATGGATTAGCCAACCAGGTAGACTGTACTTCTCTGCAAGGCTGCACTAGAACCTATATTTAAAGCTCAGGGGAGAAGGCCACCTCCATACACCCAACACAGAGATTGGAAAAATAAGGTATATGGTCATCAGCAACCATGTTGTATTTCGTCTGAGGACCACTAGACATTCTACCAAAGGTATTTTGCCATTGCATTTTATTTCATGAACTTCACAATGAAAATAATAAACAGAGGATGCCTAGCTCAAGATCGTACAGCCTCAGAGTACCCTTAAAATCCTCCGAGTCTCTTTCCTTATTGCCTCGTTGACCTTTCCTTACTGTGTTAAGTTGAACTATAAGAAATAGTGGCTCAGTACCTGTAGCTCAGCAGCTAGGGCACCAGCTGCATACACCAGAGCTGGCAGGTTTGAATCCAGCCTGGCCTGCCAAACAACGACAACTACTACAAAAAAAATAGCCAGGGATTGTGGCAGGTGCCTGTAGTCCCAGCTACTTGGGAGGCTGAAGCAAGAGAATCTCAAGCCCAAGAGTTTGAGGTTGCTGTGAGCTGTGATGTCACAGTACTCTACCCAGTGTGAAAGCTTAAGACTCTATCTCAGAAAAATAACTAACTAAATAAATAAAAAGAAATGGCAGGTATTTAGTATTTTTAACTTACAAAAATGGCTATTTCATATGCTTCAAATTAGTGTATGTTGGTTAGACAGAAAGAACACACTTGAAATCATTATAGCCTTTTATACTAAAATGAAAGCTAAAAGACCTAGGTTACAGCTATCGTAATGGTGGCTTATTTAGTAAGAGGGGAAAAAAAGTTAGCAGCAACCTGTTTTTACATGAATGCTGCCTCCCATGTTACTACATTAATGAGTGCCATTTAAAATATGTTAAAACATCATCAACATAAGGCATCTCATGGCTTGGCCATAAACCAATCTTCTGATGCCTTTTGAAGAGAAATTACATTTACTTTTTACTGAAGGAAGTTTCTATAGCAAACCAAAGTCACTTTCCCAAGAAGAGGCTTTACCTTCAAAAAGTACACAACCTCTGATCACTTGTCACCACCTCTGATCCTGTTACCTAGTTCAAGCTACCACTGGAAGAGCCCAGTTTTCTAAAGCAGAATGTTTGAAACTTATGCTGGGACAACAGTATGAACTGAGCAAACCAGGTCATCACCTACAAGGCTTTATATAACCTGTAATCTCCTTACTCCTGTCTCCCTTTCCAGCACTCTCCACTCGCCCACTTTGCTCTGATCACATTCTCCTCTTTGACATTTCTCTAACACATCAAAATACACGTACTACGCACGTCTCAGGCCAACTGCACTTGCTATTTCCTGTGCCTGGAATGCTCTCCTCCCCCAAATCCATGTTTTGCTGCATCATATACTTTGGGGCTTTGCTCTGATATCCCCTTCCCAGAGAAACCCTCCCTGATGACCACATGTTAAATAGCAGCTGGCCTGCATTCCTTCTCTATCTCTGGGGGGGGGGGGGCGAAAGCGGATGGACCTTCTTGAGACCAGAAGGTCAAGGTTACAGTGAGCTATGATCACACCAATGCACTCTAACCTGGGAGACAGAGCAAGATCCAGCTGTTAAAAAAAAAAAAAAGGAGGCTCGGCGCCTGTGGCTCAACGGGCTAAGGCTCCAGCCACATACACCTGAGCTGGCAGGTTCGAATCTAGCCCAGGCCTGCCAAACAATGACAGCTGCAACCAAAAAATTGCCGGGTGTTGTGGCAGGCACCTGTAGTCCCAGCTACTTGGGAGGCGGAGGTAGGAGACTCACTTGAGCCCAGGATTTGGAAGTTGCTGTGAGGTGTGATGCCACAGCACTCTATGCAGGGTGACAGCTTGAGGCTCTGTCTCCAAAAAAAAAATAATAATAATAAAATAAATAATTAAAAAAAAAAAGGAAAGTGCATACTCTGGGAGATGCATGTAATAAGTAAATACTATTTTGATAATGGCAGAGAAAAATTATGTAAATTATATTTATGTAATATTACAAAAAATATTATTAAACATTATGTAAATTATATTTATGTACTGTATATGATTAAAATTATATGATTATATGACATTATATTATATACATATATAAAAATATTGCTTAGCATTGGATTTGGTAGAAAATAAAGGGCCAGTATCAATTTTTAGAGATGGGGTCTTATAGGCTGCCCAGACTGGTTTAGAAGTCCTGGCCTCAAGAGATTCTCCAGCTCAGCCTCCCAAAGTACTGAGATTTCAGGTCTAAGCAACCATGCCAGCCAATAAAAGTGTTTGACAAGTCTCTCTCTTGGTGTTCTGAAATTTTTATCTCATTGCCATTAGGATAATCAAATATGGTCTGTCCCAGAGAAAGGGGGCAGTGACTAGTCTGGCAGTACTTAAAAAATAAAGCGTTTTAAATGTTATTATGTTTTTTAAAAGTCATTCTTTTAATTTGACCAGCTTTAGAACAATTTCTGAGAATATCTTCAGTCCTTTAAAATTTCCTGGTGTAGGGCCAGGTGCGGTGGCTCACACCTGTAATCTCAGCACTTGGGATGCTGAGGCGGGTGGATTGCCTGAGCTCACAGGTTAGAGATCAGTCTGAGCCAGACCGATATCCCATCTCTAAAAATAGCTGGGCGTTGTGGTGGGCGCCTGTAGTCCCAGCTACTTACAAGAGAATCACTAGCCCAAGAGTTTGAGGTTGCTGTGAGCTAAGACGCCACGGCACTCTACCAAGGGTGACAAAGTGAGGCTCTTATCTCAAAAATAAATAAATAACAAGATAAAATAAAATTTCCCAGTGTTCTCGTTTAATTTGAACATTTTATACAAAACTGAAGAATCCTTAGGTATTATGAAACTTGCTTTGAAAATCTGGTCTTCATTATCCAGTATAGCAAATTTTTGTTTATCCCACAAATTTGGCTTGTGGCAAAGTTGTATCAAATTATTCTTTGCTACATAATTAGTTGTATTCTTTGGGGTGATAGTTTAGACTGTTTTAAACTTATAATTATAATTATAATAATTATAATTTTTTGAGACAGAGCCTCAAGCTGTCATCCCTGGGTAGAGTGCTGTGGCATCACAGCTCACAGCAACCTCCAACTGGGCTCAAGTGCGTCTCCTGCCTCCGCCTCCCAAGTAGCTGGGACTACAGGTGCCCGCCACAACTTCCAGCCATTTTTTGGTTGCAACCGTCTTTGTTGTTTGGTGGGCCCAGGCTGGATTGGAACCCGCCAGCTCAGGTGTACGTGGCTGGCGCCTTAGCTGCTTGAGCCACAGGCGCCGAGCCTGTTATTACTTTTTGAGACAGAGTCTCAAGCTGTTGCCCTATGGCATCATAGCTCACAGTAACCTCAAATTCTTGGACTTAAGTGATTCTCTTGCCTCAGTCTCCCAAGTAGCTGGGACTACAGTCACCTGCCACAAAGCCCAGCTATTTTTTTTGTTGCAATTGTCATTGTTGTTTTAACTGGCCAGGGCTGGGCTCGAACCCGCCAGTCTCCGTGTATGTGGCCGGTGCCCTGCATACTGAGCTACAGGTGCTGCCCTAAACTTATAATTATTATAGAATTAAAATTGTTTTCAGGCGGAACCTGTAGCTCAAAGGAGTAGGGGGCCAGCCCCATATTTCAGAGGTGGTGGGTTCAAACCCAGCCCTGGCCAAAAAAAAAAAAAAAAAATTGTTTTCAAATGATTGTTTTGATAGATGGTATTATTTGATATACATTATTATTGGCTTGGCACCTGTGGCTTAACGGGCTAAAGCGCCAGGCATGTACACCTGAGCTGGAGGGTTCGAATCCAGCCCAGGCCTGCCAAACAACAATGATGGCTGTAACCAAAAAATGGCCAGGTGTTGTGGCGGGCGCCTGTAGTCCCAGCTACTTGGGAGGAGGAGGCAAGAGACTTGGTTGAGCCCAGGAATTGGAAGTCGCTGTGAGCTGTGGATGCCACAGCACTCTATCCAGGGTGATAGCTTGAGGCTCTGTCTCAAAAAAAAAAAAATTATTATTATTATTTATTACCCGCGGTAGAGCACCATGGCGTCACAGCTCACAGCAACCTCCAACTCCTGGGCTTAGGCGATTCTCTTGCCTCAGCCTCCCAAGTAGCTGAGACTACAGGCACCTGCCACAACACCTGGCTATTTTTTTGCAGTTTGGCTGGGGCCAGGTTCGAACCTGTCACCCTCGGTGTATGGGGACAGTGCCCTACCCATTGAGCCACAGGCGCCGCCCTGATATAAATTATTTTAAGGCTACAGATTCGAATTCACTCCTCACTAAATTTTGAAGAATTATTTAGTTAATTATACTGCATTGCATTTGAAGACAAAAAAATACTAAATTTAGAAATGAAAATGTCTATAGCTGATATATCACTTTTTTTTTTTTGAGACAGAGCCTCAAGCTGTCACCCTGGATAGAGTGCTGTGGCATCAGAGCTCACAGCAACCTCCAATTCCTGGGCTCAAGCGAGTCTCTTGCCTTCGCCTCCCAAGTAGCTGGGACTACAGGCCAGTTTTTGGTTGCAGCCGTCATTGTTGTTTGGCGGGCCTGGGCTGGATTCGAACCCGCCAGCTCAGGTGTACCTGCCTGGCACCTTAGCCTGTTGAGCTACAGGCGCCGATCTAATATATCACTTTTAACAACAATCACAGAACAAAGGTACATTAGTAGCACACAAAACTTCAAAAGTGGCATGGTTTAAGCTATTATGAAAGGATGGAAGATAAAAGAAAAAAAAAGAAGGAAAAAGTTTTTGAAGGAAGCAAGTTTAATAAGTTAACATTCACCGCTCGGCACCTGTGGCTCAGCGGGCTAAGGCGCCAGCCACGTACACCTGAGCTGGCGGGTTCCAATCCAGACCGGGCCCAGGCCTGCCAAACAACAATGACGGCTGCAACCATAAAATGGCCAGGTGTTGTGGCGGGCGCCTGTGGTCCCAGCTACTTGGGAGGCAGAGGAAGGAGACTCGCTTGAGCCCAGGAATTGGAGGTTGCTGTGAGCTGTGATGCCCCAGCACTCTATCCAGGGTGACAGCTTGAGGCTCTGTCTCAAAAAAAAAAAAAAAAAGTTAACATTCACAAATGGACTATAACCTTAGTGTAAGAAAGTTAGTTAAAAATTTACTCATAAACACAGGCTTAGGGACTGCTTTTAAGCTATTTTCTTCCAATTTTTTTCCTTTTTCTGAAAATGGAATATAATCATGTCTTTGTTTTTTCCTCAAGAATTCAAAGAAATCTTAAAAAGCTAAACACCCAAATAAATAAAATAATGAAATACTCAAATAAATGAAATAAAGAAAAATATTTACGAGGTTTTTACTTTTGTAGCTAAAATTATAATATGGTTCATTTTATTTTCTGCTTCATATAGTGAAACCATATCATTTACATAAACTCCGATTCAATTTATTCAAAATATAAAGGAAATGGAGGAGAGATATAATTCTAAATATCTTTTCCAAGATCCAGAAGCAGCCTTCTTGATAATTAGCCTGGTCCCGCTCAAAAGTTCAAGGTTGTTGCTTAAGTTATCATTACTATCACACCTGTGAAATAAATTAGCTTTGTTAATGATTAGCATTGTTACAATCACGTCAAAAGTGCAGAGGCATTAAATAACTTGCCTATGGTTAGAAATGAATCAGAGACTCAGCTCAGGCTCCATCCAGACACTCTGCTCCCCAGGATCCTCTAACTGCATTCAGAATTTGTAGTTGTTTCTCTGTTATTTGATTAGCCACAGAGACAATGTTGATTCTGGCTTTAGTCCAGAAATAAACATGAGGAAATTGGTTTAACTGGAAGGAAAACTAAAAAAAAAACAAAAGCAAAAAGGAGATTCAAGGACAATTCTCAATACACTGGTATTTTCTCTTTCCCCTCCCCATGCATATGGATTTTTATGAAAAATCCAATAATGTATCCTTACAAGGATATATATTTTTATATTTATTTATTTAGTTATTTGGGACAGAGTCTCACTATGTTGCCCTGGGTAGAGTGCCATGGCGTCGCAGCTCATAGCAACCTCAAACTCCTGGGCTAAAGCGATTCTTTTACCTCAGCTTCCCGAGTAGCTGGGACTACAGGTGCCCACCACAACACC
>CAUYON010007616.1:0-13355 GCA_963573935.1 Arctocebus calabarensis
CCCAGTGAAAAAATAGCTTTTTTCTTTGTAAAGATTAATTAATTGATAATCCCTTAGAAAATCCATTAAGAAAAAAATCAATAATATGTTCCAGCTTCATCTATGTAAACATGAAAGAAGTAAAGTCTCCATCTTTCTTTAGGCTGCATAGTATTCCATGGTAGTCATTTGTTAACCACACAAATGTTTTGGAGCAAAATAATGGGTAAACTCATATTCACTTGGGAGATACTTTGACCCTTTGATGTGTCTTCACACTAGTTATAGTCCAGACTACATTATTACATTTTGTAACTATTCATTATAAAAACAGATAAAAAAACTGAATCACTATCAAATGATCCCCACAATATAGAGTGGCCTCACTTTAGATTCTGGATACTTTTAAGCAATTTCTTTGTAATACTTTACTTTTTAGCTATGGAATTAATTTTGTAGTTTTCGTTTTTTTAAAAAGTCTATGTTCCCTATATCCAGTATTCTGCTTCTTTGGAATTATATCATTTGGACTATGTGTCACAAGGAATTTATCGCTATCCAACAGACATGGTAAAGCTTTATTTAACCTGAAACCAATGATCAGAAATAATAATCATATAAAGTAAAAAAAAAAAAAAGGTAGCAGAAATATGACCTTGAGCATACTTTTGAAAAAAATCAGCTTATTTGGTAGCCCAGTATGGTGTTGCATCCGACACCCTGGTACTAGAGAGGCTGAAGCAGGATGATGGCTTGAGGGGAATTTCAAGCTACAGTGAGCTATAATCATGCCTCAAAAAAGAAAGAAAGAAGGGAAGAAAGGGAGGGAGGGAGAAAAGGAGGGAGGAGTGAAAAGGGAGAAAGAAGACAGAGAAAGAAATAGTAAAAGAGAGAAAGAAAGAAATCAGTTTACATGGAACATAACGTAACAATTTTTGTAGCTCTAGTGAACTACATTATGGGCGTTTACTTCAAACATTAAAATACAAAATTAGTCCACAAAAGTCTGAAATATAATGCAATATTGGGCAAAGGGATTTTCTAAAGTCTACTTGAATCATGGCTCTGATGTAAGTGTATAACTTTATCTAAACTTTTTTAACATGAGATTTATGATTGGGCCATGAGATTTATGATAAAAACAAACAAACAAACAAAAATATCTAGTTTACAGATATGATGTTCCAAAAGTCATATTTTAATTTTTTAAAAAACAATTACAAATTGTTATTTTTTTAATGTGGATTCTCTGTTACCCTGAGATTAATCTATGAATAGTTACCTTAAAAATAATCATTGCTGGCTCGGCTCACTACCTGCAGCTCAAGCAGCTAAAGCACCAGCCACATAGTCCAGAGCTGGCAGGTTCAAATAGAGCCCGGGCCTGCCAAACACAATTGACAACTACAACCAAAAGATAGCCAGGCATTGTGATGGGCGCCTGTGATCCCAGCTACCTGGGAGGCTAAGGCAAGAGAATCGCTTAAGTCCAGGAGTTGGAGGTTGCTGTGAGCTGTCATGCCATGGCACTCTACCCAGGGTGACAGCTTGAGGCTCTGTCTCAAAAAGAAAAAAAAAAAAATCATTGCTTTTCTCAGTGTCCATAGACTATCATTTGCTTGAAATGTGAACTGTTTTGTGATTCTCCTACAGTCTTTGAGAGCGAAGTCACCAGTGTGATCCACACCATATGCTGTAAATGAAACTTTGGAGGTTGTTTTACAATTTTATCTGGTCCTCTTTTAAAGAAGGGAACAAACCTTTGGTAAAATATCATAGCAATGAAAATGAAACTCCATTTCAAGAATTTGGTGCATATGTACTGCTGAATAAAGACTGATGAAGAGTTTTGCGTAGACGTATAAATCAAGGAATGGTCTGAACACCTTTAATAATATGCCCAACCTGTTCAATTGTTTTACAATCTTATCTTAAGGCAGCCATGAACAATCTATTTTGAGCTACTTCAGGGAAAAAACTTTTTATTTTTAAAAACTACGTAAAGCTGTTCAGTGCCCTTAGGGCGTCAGCCACATACACCGAAGCTGGTGGGTTTGATCCTGTCCAAGGCCTGCTAAACAATAATGACAACTACCACCAAAAAAAAAAAAAAAAAAAGCTAGCCGGGCATTGTAGTGGGCACCTATAGTCCCAGCTACTCAGGAGGCTGAGGCAAGAGAATCTCTTAAGCCCAAGCGTTTGAGGTTGCTGTGAGCTGTGATGCCATAACACTCTACCGAAGGTAACATAATAAGTCTCTGTCTCAAAAAAATTTAAAAAAAAAACATGTAAAAGTTATGCACGTGGTTTTTTATAAATTGGAATAATACCTCAGTTTTGAGGTCATGAACACTAAGTTAAATGTGACGTACATTAATTTGTACAAAAATAACTGTAAAAGGTGGCTCATTGTAGAAAATTCTGTGCCTTCCCCTTTGAGCACAAGAGTTGAATGAACAACACTTTGCCATAAGAAACATTCTAGATTAGCCACCATTAGCATCTATATCTACTTTGTGTTTAAAAATCAACTGCTAATTCTAAAACACTGTAAAATGGACAAAAATTATTTTGTGATCACAACTCTTTGTTGAACTAGAATATTTTTGCAGCATTCCTTGTCATCAGAAATGTGGTTAAAATTTCAATTCCGAACCTTTTATTTTAGACAAATTTGTAAAGAATTCCAAGACCTTTTGAGCCAAGATAGATCACCACTGGGATCCTCCAGGCCCACTCCAATTCTAGACCTTGACATCCAGAGACACTTAACACATTTCAGGTAAGTCTAGTTTTCCAATTTGCTCAGACTCTTATCTTGAACTGACAAACCATCTTTACTAATCCAGACCTTTTTGTATTCCTATCACAGTTCCATTTAGAGATATGACTTGTATATTCATATAGTGACTGTTCTATTCTTCAGAGGCTGCTATGTATTAAAAATATATACCTTAGACTGAATAATTTATAAACAATAGAGATTTATTTCTCATATTTCTAGAGGCTGGGAAGTCCAAGATCAAGTTTCTAGCAGATTCAGGGTCTGATGAGAGCTCACTCTATGTTTCAACAATGGTGCCTTTTCAATTTGTCCTCATGAGATAAAATAAGATTCCCAGGGCAGTTCTATAAGGCTTCTAATCCCATCCATGCTGGATCTTTTCCCATGAGTTAACTACCTCCTAAAGATCCCACCTGTTAGTACTATCACACTGGGGATCAAGTTTCAGGATGTGAAGTTGAAGGGCACAGAAGCATTCAAACCATATCAGTGACTGAAATTTTTAAAATGCTTATCTTATAAGATTAAATTGAGAGAAGAACAATATGTGAATCATTTTAGATAGAAAATTTAATATCTTTATGCCCTTAGCAAGAAATTCTGACTTTATGAAAGTAAACAGCATTATTTCAAATGATACTTAGTACTTTTGGAAGGGGATTCTGAAATCTTTTAAACAGAGTTCTATATCTTGGTTACATAAATTGCTGAATGAACAAATGACTTGACAGATATGAACATGATATCACCAGTTTTCCAGATGTTAATATAAACCTCCATAGTTGACCTTTTCCCTTCATTGACCACTTCCTTAAGTTGACCTCATTTTCATAGACCAGACGTGCACCACATGTGTGTATCAGTACAGATGGCCTAGTTCCTTATGTTGACCACAATCACATGTTGACCAGTTTGCCCTTGGGCGGTCCCTTGGGTGGTCAGCTAACAGAGGGTCTAACTATAATGTTTACACAATTAGAAACCGTAAATTGTTCTTAAATAGACCACACAAGAACATGGAATGAATTATTGAAAGCATATATTTAAATTTCATTCTCTGAGATGTTTTAAAAATGAACAGAATGTTTTTTCTGGGTAATTTATAGCCTAGATGCAAGGAGAGAAAGGACATCGTAATTACTTAGGCCTTGTAGTTTTAAACCTGTAGAATTTAAATTCCTATGTGATATTGCTCATTATTACGAAATATTTTATCTTCATTTAAATCATTATCATTTGGATAAAAAATGCCAGTAAATACTAATGTACATTAAATTTAAAAATACTTTTAATACTTGTCAAAGATCATAAAGCTGTTCAAGAGGATATTCAATTATATGAAATAACATAATAAGGAGAGTGTTTCAATAAGTTAGAATTTAATGTGCAAGACTTAGAATATTTTATTTTGCAGTATATCACAAGATTCCTTAAGCATTAGTAGACGTATATCTGGAGATTCAACTTAGAATTTATCTTTCAAAATTGCACCAATATAGGATATATTTCACAGAACCTTTCTCAGATTGTTCAATTGAGTTAGTAACAGGGAGTGCAATAAGATCAGGAGAAAACACCACGATGCCCAGAAGTTAAGAGCAAAAGGTTTTAAAGTCAATAGAATCTTTCATAAATCCAGGCTTTTATGAATGTGAGCTGAGCTGATTGGATTAAGTATAAACTATTTCCAAACTTCTATTCCCCTAGGTTAAAATGGGATAAGAACCCCTCCATTGTATAGTGTTAGTGTGTTAAAACAAAATAAAGAAATTAAATAAGCATTCAATAAATGATCTATCCTTTGCCTGTTTCACTGATAGACGTTTAAAAAGTATTAAAGGCTCCACACTTAAGCTTCATCCATGTTGTAGCATGTGTACAAATTTCTTTCTTTTTTTTTTTTTCAGGCTGCAAAGTGCAGCATGTCCCAAAGGTTGCCTATGAAGTCACCATACATAGGGGAAATGTGAAAATGTAGATAAATATACCTCTAAAATATTCATTACAAACTTTTACAAAGAGGAGGCCAACAAGTAGAGAATATTTTGTAAATATTAAAATTTTATAGTAAATATTTTGTAAATAGAAGTACAATTTTCCTTATGTATGGAGACTTTAATGGGCAACCTTTGTTTTGTTGTATATAAAAACATAGATCACATTTTGTCTATCCATTCATCTGTTGATAGACACTTGGGTTGCTTCCACTTTTTGACTATCGTGAATAGTTGCTATGATTGTGTAGATATTTCTTTGAGATCCTACTTTTAGTTCTTTTGAATATATTCCCAGAAGTAGAATTGCTGGATCATACTGAAATTTTAGTTTTCTTTTGTTGAGGACTTGCCATGTTGTTTTCTACAGCAGTTTTTAAAATAGTAATTATTGCATCTTTGCCTGCTTGGCCTGGCGATGGAGGCCCGTCTGCTGTTTCTGGCAAATGTATCCTGCTTTGTAAGCGCCCTTACTCTGTAAGCCTATCTTTCTCTTCCTCAGTAAACATTGTTTCATGCCTCCCAAACCAATAAATAAATAAAATAGTAGCTACCTTAATCGGTGTGGGATAATATTCCATTGTGGGTTTGGGGGGTTTTTTGGGTGGTTTTTTTGAGACAGAGTCTTACTATGTCACCCTAGGGAGAGTGCTATAGTGTCACAGCTCACAGCAACCTCAAACTCTTAGGCTTAAGTGATTCTCTTGCCTCAGCCTCCCAAGTACCTGGGACTACAGGCGCCTGCCACAACACCCACCTATTTTTTTGTTGCAGTTGTCATTGCTATTTGGCAGGCCTGGGCTGGGTTCAAACCCACCAGCCTCGGTGTATGTGGCCTGCCCCCTAACCACTGAACTATAGGCACTGAGCCTCCGATGTGGTTTTAATTTGAATGTCTCTAATGATTGGTGATTTTGAGTATCTTTTCATCTGCTTGCTAACATTCCTATATAGTCTTTGTAGAAATGTTCGCTCAAGTTTTTTGCCCATTTTTAAATAGAGTTCTTTGTTTTATTGTTGTTGAGTTTCAGGTTTACCGTTTATAAACAGTATTCTGGATATTAACTTCTTATCAGATATATAATTTGCAAATGTTTTCTTCTATTCTATAAGTTCCCTTTTCATTCTGTTGAGTGTGTCTTTAATTGATGTCATCCAGTTTGTCTATTTTTGTGTTTGCCACCTGTGCTTTTGGTAGCATAACCAGGAAATCCTTGCCTAATCCAATGCCTTAATGTTTTCCTCTACTTGTTCCTCCATTTGTTCTCCTGGCTTTTATAATTTTAGGTCTTATGTTAGGTGGCTGATCCATTTTAAGTTAATTTTTGTATATGGTATAAGGTAAGAGCCCAATTTCATTTTTTCCATGTTTTAAGTTATATATTTTCAAACAAAAGATACATAGTTGACATTTCTAATTAAAACCCAAATGTAGGCTCCTGATTTAGATTGAGTTTAAATGTGTGTAATGATTTTTACTGTGCATTTATTAAAAGAGGCATTAATAGAGCAGCTTAACAGTAGGATAGCAGAAGTCAGCTTGTGGCCCAGCCTTGAAATAGCCTCTGCAAGTGTACTCTTTAAACTTGGCTTCACAGCAGAATCACTCTTGGAACTATAAAAATCTCAAGGACTAGAGCACATATTTAAAGATGTGATTTAATAGTTTCAGGTTAGGACTCATGCATCTATATTAATTTCAAAACTCTAAGCTTGGCTCGGCACCTGTGGCTCAAGCGGCTAAGGCACCAGCCACATAAACCTGAGCTGACGGGTTCAAATCCAGCCCGGGGCCCACCAAACAATAATAACAGCTGCAACCAAAATATAGCTGGGCGTTGTGGCGGGTGCCTGTAGTCCCAGCTACTTGGGAGGCAGAGGCAGGAGAATCGCCTGAACCCGGGACTTGGAAATTGCTGTGAGCTGTGGTGCCACAGCACTCTACCCAGGGTGACAGCTTGAGGCTCTGTCTCAAGAAAAAAAACCCTCTGAACCTTATAGTGATTAAGAACCATGGTTCTAAGATATTCCTAATCTACATGTATTAGCTCCCCCACCGAAAAAAAAAACAATTCTTATTCATTTCTAAAGTGGCACTGAGAATTATGTAAAGTTCTGTCATGTACACTAACATATTAAAAAGAAGATTCTACATCTATGATTCTGCTAATAGTCCAAGTAAAAATGTGTTAGCATAGAGTGTTTTTCTTTCATAATTTACACTGACAGCATTAAGCGTAGTTTTGAGAGAGCTGTAAGCTCAAGAGAAAGATGAACTAGAACGGAAGCATATCGCATCTGACTTTGAAAGCAGGCAATTGGCAGAGTCTGATTTTATACTGTTTTTGCTGAGTGCTGGCTGGGATAGAAGTGAAGATGGCGTGTGATCAGATAGACATAGGGGATACTGTAATTAGCAACATCAATTTGTGTTACTATTTTATTTACTCAAAATCTCCTTCCCAATGCATACCACTTGAAATTATACCTTATAGGGTGGCAGATTTGGTACCTTGGACATTGTGGCTTACTTTCAGCACATTGACTGTGGCAGATAAAGCACAGATAACTAGTTCCAGTTTTCAGTGACATATCAGTGTGTTCCGGGAAGACATGTGCATGGCTATGACCCTTTGCATGATTCACAGCCTGGAAAGCTTCTTGTTTCCATCAAAATGACAGAAGGCAAGCTTATTTATTATTTATAATTTACTGAGTATCATCAACAGTGTGTATTGTTGTAGAGAACACAGCAGACATCATAACACCAACCAGAAGGGGGAAGCAATGTGATTGAAATCTGCAGAAGACCTCATAGACTCACAGTTCCCAGGATGGTGATGGCAATTAGACCGAGGTGGCATGGGGCTTCACAGACAGAAAAGACTCAGCGCAGATAGAAACCCAGAGTCCTAATTTTCTGAAATGTTAAAATTTTCCTGCTTTGATATTTTAGGAATTTTTAATAATTTCTCCCTTCTTTGTCTCTTATGTTCTCATAATCTCCTTGGATGTGAAATGAGCAAAAGAATGTTTGATGAGTTAGACTATCTTTATTGCTCAGTTTAGAAAAGTCTACCTGTCAAAAAACTTAGGAAGACTTTTTTTACTCAGCATCTACCCTGGGAGGCTAAAATTTTATTGTCTCTGGTATTTCGTTATGCTAATGGCAGGTAATGAAAAGATGAGTAACAGATCATCTTTAGAATTTAAGAACTGCTGAAGTAGAAAATAATCACATAGAAAGACTCCTAATATGTAACAGTGCATCTAGAATAGAGGGCTAAACATTCTACAATTTACCTCAGGTAATTAGGAAAGTCTTTCTTCTCTCTATCCATAGTATCTAGCACATAGTAGGAGTCTAAAGAATATGTTAATAAATACGGATCATAATATTTCAATTGGTCTTGAATGTATTTTCCACTGGTTCATTGCCAGGGCCACGGACTAGAAATGTAAAATGAGCCATGTGCTTCAATTCTCTTAGGTTGAAAATCACACTAACATCACACCTTAGAAATAGATCCTCCTACCACTCCTATAGCCCTTGGAAAAGAAATGCAAGTGGTCCCTGGGTGTTTGCTGTGATTAATATTTCCCCATGGATTCTCAGGACTGGAAAGCTCGTGTTCCTTCTGCATTGAGAGCTTCTCTCCCACATCCCCGCCAGATTGTCATCCGTTCCAAACTTGAAAACTTTCGATGATATGTTGGTCTTCTATCTCTGACAAGTCTATCAGAAATGCCTTCCTTCCACGGAGACACCACCATCTCTCTAACGTCCCACTCTGTGGGGGCCATACAAAGTCACCTTAATTCTGTTTTCTGCCCCATTTCTAAGGGTGGTCTACACGTCTCCTCTCGAGTTATACATTCCCATTCTCTTTAGTGTTCCACACCTGACAGGCATTCCCGACAACTCCACTAGTATTTTCAGAGTGCTCTGTTCTTGTCAGCATGCTGAAAAGATGTTTGTCTATACTCAATGTTAGCATGCTTGGACTTCCCTGAGGAGCTTAATGTGTGTATAGTTTTCAGGGGTTTTTTTTTTTTTTTTTGGTTGTTGTTGTTGTTCATTTGTTTGTTTGTTTGTTTTAGCTTGGGTTGGAAAGCGGCTGAGGTGGTCATCGGCAATGGGGAATTTTCTTAGTTTTGTGAAAACATTCTTTAGTGTCAGAGAAAAATGAAGAAATTCCAATTTAATCTCTAATCTCATAAAATAAATAGCATTTAAAAAATAAAATTATGAAGCCTCCTCAGGATGTTCTCTTAGGTCACTGATATTTTTAAGACCATTTTATTCTTTTTTTATTTTTTTATTTTTTTTGAGACAAAGTCTCAAGCTGTCACCCTGGGTTGAGTGCTGTGGCGTAACAGCTCAAAGCAACCTCAAACTCTTGGGTGATTCTCTTTTTAATAGTCCTACCTATAAAAAAAATTAGGAAGCCTCATTTTTAAGCCTTCTCTTTTGATAGGCCCACCTATCAAAAAAAATTAGGAAGCCTCCAAGGACCTACCTTGGGATGGCCCAGGCTCCCAAGTAGCTGGGACCACAGGTGCCTGCCACAATGCCCAGCTATTTTTTTTTGTTGTTGCAGTTGTCCTTGTTTTAGCTGGCCTGGGTCAGGTTCACACTTCCAGCCTCTGTGTATGTGGCCAGCACCCTACCCACTGAGCTACGGGCACCGCCCTTTTAAAACCATTTTATACTTTAAGAATATTAGAAATAGTATGCCTGAATTATGAAAAAATAATAAATAAATGTTTCCCAAGCAAGCTTTTTTATGGAAGGTAGAAATTAACCTTTAACACTTTAACTCCAGGCGGTGTCAGTGGCTCAGTGGATAGGGTGACGGCCCCATATATGGAGGGTGGTGGATTCAAACCTGGCCTTGGCCAAAACTGCAACAACAATAACAACAAAAATAGCCAGGCATTGTGGTAGGCGCCTATAGTCCCAGATACTTGGGAGGCAAGAGAATTGCCCAGGAGTTGGAGGTTGCTGTGATCTGTGATGCCACAGCACTCTACCAATAAAGTGAGACTCTGTCTCTAAAAAAATAAAAAATAAAAAACTTAAACTCCAAAAACTCCACATCACATGCAAAGATAAACATACCTGTAAGTTTTCAGATCTTATTCACTGGTTAAGAAAGGCCAGCCTATATTTATGTAAAAGTGAAAAACAGACTTTCTTGAAGTAAAACATTCACTAGCAAAAATGTGTACTGAAAATAAAGCAGGCAAGAGTTTTCACTTTGTTGGCAGACAAAAGCAACTATTGTGTTCTTCTTAAATTGCTTATGTTCATTTAACGTTAAGCAGAAAATTAAAGAATTAAATCAATTGACTATATGTATTACACTTCACAAGTTGCATGATGCCAAACTAAATGCTGTAAAAGCATTAAAGAAAAAAAATACTCCATGATTCTTATTAAAGCCTGGCAAGAATGGCTTTATTCAAGACCACTATGGTCAGCGTGGGCACGGTTGCAATGGGATTTGGCCAATGAAGGAGAAAGAGTTTGCCTGGCTCTAAATACAACATGGTCAAGTTGGAATTTATAGCAAAGAAACAACATGGGATGGAAAATTGCTAAGAGAAAACTTTGGAGGTAAAAAGGATTCTTGCTAAACCCACCTAATGGGATAGACCATGGTGGTGAGATATCACCCAGTGAATGGTAAAAAGTAAAGGACTTGAGCAGATATCCAGGGAGATCAGACGTTGTAGGGTTCTTTCTACACTGACTTAGCAAGATCCTTCCTAAAACACGGGCCCTAGGAGGGTCCAAGGGCTTCACTAAAGTTTTATCAAGTAAAGAATCTTTGTCAGGAGATTGATGCCTTAAATCATTCATTGCAGTTCTTTTGATGAAATGTTTTTGGATTTTTGTTTTTGTTCAACACATAAGAGACTGGTAATTTGAACAGTAGAAACTAGAATCAATTGCTTCTAATTAAAGCTTGTAAACATGATCTGTAATGTCTTCATGTGTGAATAATTGACTTTGGGGAATGCATAGATAGGGAAAGAAATCTGGTGAATTTTTATTTAAATAATTTCCATCTCTGTGGAGCTTTGGTTTGGGGAAGAATCCACATGGAGACAGCACAGCGTGGTGGGAAATACTCAGTATGGATGGTCAGGGGACTTAATTCAATTTCTTCTTGGTTACCAACTAAATGTGTAGACTCAGAGTAGACACGTCACCTGTCTGACCTTGGCACGTCCATCTGTAAGTTGGTATAGTTAAGCTGGATGATCTTTAGTAGTATTTTACGTCATTCACAATTTGCTGCTCTGTTTTAAATCATTACTTCCACTGTGTTTCTATACTATCTCATATCTTCTTTGTGTTTTCTTCACCTGTGTATGTGTCTGATGGGGAGAAATGTAAGGAAATGGTTAACTTATTCCTAAAAACTCCATTCCCATATGTAAAAAATGTGGTGCAGATTCAAGTATCACCACTTTTGCCAAGTTGACTTGAATGTGATTGACTTTGGTCTCTTCTAATGTACCTGCAATGGCTGTATCCTTAGCCTACTTGGCTAATGGGTTGAACTGATGCAAAACGGAATCATAAGGACCAATTAATTCCTCTTTAGGTCCTCAAAGTAAGTGGCTAAGAAGAACAGAAGAAATGTGACTTTAGGGCAGTGGATGGGCACCCATCTGCCAAACTAACAAAGATTTATGATAGTTAGAAACACAATTTCTCAAATTGAGCTTCATATAACACTAGTCCCATGAGATGCTTTTTACAACTGTGTCATGGTCAAGTGACTTTTTGTTTGTTTTTGTTTGTTTGGCCCTGAGTATTTTACCCACCTTCAAATATGACAGTGTACGCCGGCATATTAAAGGCTCCCAGGGCCCTTTGTCAGTAAAAGGGATACTTAGGCCCATGGTTTCAAAATTTGATCACAGAAACTGTTTTTAAATCTCAGAATACCTACTAACATTCTATGGAGCTAAAGTTCTGTAGAAGTTCTTAGAGAAATGCTGAAGAAGTACATCATCCACTTTCTCCCCTGGAGGAAAGCAGACATTCTTTCTTGGCCTCAAGGAGACATGTCTAACTCCCTGACTGAATTTACACTGAATGGGGATTGTTTAAAACATACTGATGCTTTGGACCCATCACAAACCAATTAAATTAGGATCTCTGGAGTGAGACCTATACCTTGATATTTTTGAAATAAACTTCCTGGGTGAATTCTTGTATGCATCTGGGGTTGAGAACCACCAGCTGAAGAAAGCATGGAACATTCAGAGTGTGATCAAGGCCCTGTTAATGAATAGATTTCAATGATTCCCCACTACCAGGGAACTAGATGCCTTAATTATGTACCTTAACAAATTAAATTCATTTTTAAACCCTTGGGGCTATGAGATAAAATAATCTATGTAGAAAATAAGCATCATCAGCTATATTCCCCTTTCCTGATTACTTAATAAATTAGGATACACAAAATAGATGCCATCAGTTTTGCAAAGATTAAGCCCCACCTACTTTGCCTAGGGTAGGGGTCTCTCTCCGTGACCTGCCTATATTTAGAAGTTGTGCTGCCTTATACTTAGAGCTGTGAAAGGAAGTAAAGTTTGGCAGAATAGACCTGCAACCTGTTTCTTGTTCTCCAGGAGTTACCATGAGTGGAAGAAGACTGTTACCATGAGTGGAAGAAGGCCCTTTTCTACTGGCCACCTATTACTATGGTAGGGAGCACAGACTGAGAGTCCTAGAACACATTTGGCTTTAAACCTGCAGCAGTTGAATAATCCCCTAGGAAAGGAAATGGAGATCTGTCTTCCCTTTAAATCTCGTTTGCATGCTTCCTGGAGACCAAAACGCAGAACAGAGTAGGGTCTGTATGCAACCGTAGACATTGCATTTCTATGCACTTCTGGACTCTAACAGATTCATGACAGTACATGACCATTGGGATGATAGAACATAACAAATAACAGGAATAATAACCCAAACTCTATTTCAGCCTCCACACATACCGAAAGAAGTGGGGGGGAAAGAAAGTTTTCTTTTTCGAGTAGTAATTTGAAATTTTACAAAATGGAATTATCTTTTAGTTGAATTACTCAAATGATGATGACAATATTTTCTTTTGATTTTCAGTCTTCTAGCTTATAACTTAATAGTATAATAACAATATAACATAATAACATAATAGTATGTATTACTTACAGCTTTTACCTAGAAAAAAATCATCTATGGCTGACAGACACAACTAAGTGACCAAGTCTTTAGTGGCAAACTCCAAAGAAACTTTCGTTTTCTTTTTTATACATTCTAACTCTGTATGAAAGGCAAAAACAGTACAAGTGCACAGGCATACACACACAAAACCTTGTCCCTCTCTCTCTCAGCTGAAATGTGAACCCTTAAGAGGGCAACCTAAAACCCAATTATAGCACAGGAATACAGGGATAGGGGAAAGGGAGGGGAGGGGTGGGAGGAGGATGGGTAGAGGGAGGGCAATTAGTGGGAACACACCTACGGTGCATCTTAGCAGGGTACTGGCGAAACTTATTAAAGGTAGAGTATTAATGTCTTTATATAGTGATCAAGG
>CAUYON010007618.1:0-12808 GCA_963573935.1 Arctocebus calabarensis
ACCCTGGATAGAGTGCTGTGACATCACAGCTCACAGCAACCTCCAATTCCTGGGCTCAAGCGAGTCTCTTGCCTCCACCTCCCAAGTAGCTGGGACTACAAGCGCCTGCCACAATGCCTGGCCATTTTTTGGTTGCAGCAATCATTGCTGTTTGGTGGGCCCAGGCTGGATTTGAACCCACCAGCTCAGGTGTACATGGCTGGTGCCTTAGCCTATTGAGCCACAGGCGCTGAGCCATTTTTTTTTTTGTAACAGAGTCTCAGTTTGTCACCCTCTATAGAGTGTCATGACATCATAGCTCACAGCAACCTCCAACTCTTGGGCTCAAGTGGTTCTCTTGCCTCAGCCTTCCAAGTAGCTGGGACTACAGGCATCCACCACAACCCCTGGCTATTTTTAGAGATTTGGTCTTGCTCTTGCTCAGGCTGAGCTCTTAGCCACTTGAGTCACAGGCGCCAAGCCACACTTGAGCCCCTTTTAAAGAAGTTATATAATTTAACATTACAAATGAGATAAAGTGAAGAGTAAAGAATTTTTATAAGAAAATTCCTTTGGTGAGACTTGTTTCCTTGATTTTCTTAAATTGTACTCTACTCTTTTTATATAATATTCAAACACTGAATCCTTGATTGCATATAATTCTTGAATACCTACTTCCTTTGTGTTTAAATCCTACTGTTCCAGTCTCCCCATTCTCCCACTTACTCTCATTCTCATATAAGGCCTGACTATTCCAATGCTTGATGACAATTTCTTCTAGACATCTATAGGCATCTAGGGCATCTATAGATGTCTAGAAGAAAATATCATTACAAAGTAGTGTGTACACTTATCTTTTACATATGCATATTGCTGCCTCCCATGGACCAAGTCGTACACTTTTTATTCTATATTTGTTAATAGAACATGCTAGCATGTTCTATTTATTCTCTATTTTATTCTATATTCTATATTTTTTATATTTTCAGCACCCTCAAAATGGTGTTTAAGCTTTTTTTTTTTTTTTTTTAAAGCAGATTCTCGCTTTATTGTCCTGGTAGAGTGCAGCAGGCATCATCATAGCTCACTACAACCACAAAATCCTGGGCTCAAGCAATCCTCCTGCCTCAGCCTCCTGGGTAGCTGGGATTACAGGGGCACACCAGACCTGGCTAATTTTTCTAGTTGTAGTAGAGAAAGAGGTCTTGTTCTTGCTCAGACTGGTCTCAAAGTCCTGAGCTCTAACAATCCTCTCATCTTGGCTCCCAGAGTGCTAGAATTACAGACATGAGCCACTGCACCGAGCCAATTAAACATTTTTTGATGATTTTAGGTGGTGATAGTTCTAAGAGATATCAAATTTTTTTTAAAAGGCATCATACGTAAGACCTTAGTGATAACTCATTCAGTGTTTTTGACATACTAAAATGTGATCAATGTGTAATGAAGATATGCAAGATACACAGTATACTGACGTTGCTTTGGAGACCCAAATAGATAGTGATGACCATATGCATTTGCAAGCTTAACTGAATACAACTGTTACTAGGGCATAGTTAGAAATTTATCTTTCAAACTTCTAAGAGTTATAAGAACCTTTAAAGCCACCTTATAACTACAGTTAATCAGTTTAACAGAGTATGTTTTACATTTTTTGTTGATGTTATCTTGCCATCTACCATATCATAAAAGAACTTAAATCCACTTAAAGGAAAAGTGCTAGCATGTTCTATTAACAAAAAAAAAGAAAATTCACAATTCATACCAACCAAAGCGAAGGAATTCTTTTAAATTTAATTAATACACTGAAGAAAGAACTTTAAATGGTGGTTGATAATCACAAGACTATTTAAACAAAATTCCTTCTTGGAGTATTTCCCTTCAGGGATACTTTTCCCAGAAAAAAAAAAAAATTCATATGTAGAAAGATTTATTTTATGTACAGTCTGGTTTTCTCTGAGTAATAATTATCAAACAATATTTATAAAATGCCCTTTAAGCAGCTCCTTCTATGATATCTAAAATGTCTGGCTCCTGTTTGCTGGAAGTTTGTTCCGTTTACACAACCTTCTCATCCAAATTTCTAGAAAGCTTACTGTGTAATTCGAATAAGAAGTGTCCATCTCTCCTTGGCATCATTTTCTAATACTTATACATTCCAAAGTAGTTTAGATGAATTCAACCTCTAAATAATCACTATGCATATGTACTGCCAAAATACCACATTGATTATATCAGTTATTCAGGAAATTCTATCACAACTTAAACATTAATAGTTTGGAATTGGATCACTGCCTACATCCAGGTCTGATTGAACCAGATGATTTAAACTAATGGTTTCTAATTAATGGTGAATAAATCATCAAGAGAATGTTTATGAATTATGAATACTTTATTATCAACCTGAAGAATCAACATCAAGATAGATAAGGTGTATTGGAGAAATTTTCCTCAGGAGTTCTCATCTATAGCATCTTTAAGAAGCAATGGTTAAGTACAGCAAGAGAGAAAGGAGATTTTGACATGTCTATCAAGACCATGAGTAATGGTATACTCTTCAGCCTGATGACAGCTTTTATCAACTAGGTAACAAACATGAAGAAAATGAATAGGAGAAAATTAAATGCTTACTATTATGGTAAAGGATAATGGTTGTCACAGAAGGCAAAGGACTGCAGCTGCTAGAAACACTGAGATTTGGGAAGTAGCTATGTATGTCACTCAACTCCCAGAGGTAAGGAAGAAATTCAGCTTATTGGCAGCGAGCAATAAGGTCTCTAAAACAGAAGAAGACCGAGGCACTAACCAGTCTTCATGAATCAAATGACCAAATACTATCTCAATACCTGTTGATGAATGGACTTTAAAATGGCCTTAAATTAGATTAAAATAAATTAAAAAGTCACAACATAGAACCATATACCTAAATATGAAAGATCTATGATAGAAACCAGCTATTAGCTCAAAATTATAGTCCATCAAGCCCAGTGTTTGAATTTTACGACTAATGTACATATTATTCTACTCTATATCTATATTCATTTTAATATAAAATAACATTTAATATATTTGCAATGAGACAAATGGATGCTCCAGGAAGACATACCACATATTTTCTGTAAACTAAACAGTCACTGGATAATGCTGTTGACTATAAGAATACTGAAATGATTCATCTAGAGAGGGAAGAGAAAGCATGCGAACCTTTTCTCCTGTCGGTGTTTCTTAGTTGCAAAATTCAGTGCAGTTATTATGTGATTTAACAAGAAGATTATGACAAATAGCTAATGCTTTTAGTCTAAGGAAAAGAAAATATGCCCTTTATAACCTCTGAAAAAAGTTCATTAAAACTTAAAATTGGTGATATGCGTTTTAGTGGACTTTCATTTTTTTTTTTGTTTTTGTTCAGTAGGAGTAAAAAAACTCATTCCTTCTGTAAATGCTTATTAATTAGTTGAGTGTGCTGCAGAAGAAGAGTTCTTTTAGCTATACTATTTTCCAGTGACCTCTCTCTGAAAGGGCTTTTCTGTACTTTTCAGTTACTGTGTTTTATTCCTGTAAACTACTATATATCATTTCCCATTTTGGAAATGAGAATGTGTAAGTGGATATTGGTATGAAATAATATTTCAAACAAAACATTAATTTACTTTACGTATATCTTAATTGCCATTACTTTGGAAATGGGTGATTGGGTGATTAGGTTCAAACTTGGATATGCAATGCAAGGATAATCCTTAGGATCTGTTCTTTTTGTTGGGTTAATGTTGTCTAATACGTCATGACTTCTGCTATATAAGATTTCATTTTCCACATTATTAAAATAAGCTTTATGAGATATTTTTGGGCATGGGTTAGTGGGCTATTTGCATCTTGTATCCATTAGTAACATTAATAAACACACAGTGTCCAAATAGATTTTAAAGAGTTGATTACTATAAAGTTAAGCAGATTTTATTATTCAAAGAGTATTAAATTCAACTGCAAAACATGCTTTCAGCCACTCATTATAATTATATACGTGATATTCAAAACTGTAGAGGTTAACTACACCTGTAAGTGTATAAAAACTGTATCAGGTTTTGGCAATAGATTCAATCAATTTTTAATCTTTATTTCAATTATTTATTTATATTTATTATTTTGTGACATGGTCTCACCATGTTGCCCCGAGTAGAGTGCATTTGTAGTATCACCATAGCTCAAAGCAACCTCAAACAGTTGGGCTCTAGGAATCCTCTTGCCTTAGCCTCCCAAGCAGCTGGGACTATAGGTGTGCACTACCACACCCAGATAATTTTTCTTTTTTCCTTTTTTTGTAGTGACAAAGTCTTGCTATGCTACGTGGGCTGGTCTTAAACTCCTGGCCTCAAGAGATCCTCCTGTCTTGTCCTCCAAAAGTACTAAGATTACAAGCATGTGCCACTTGGCCTGTCCTCTCAATTTTTTATAATTTCTTTTAATTCAACTCTTACATTATATTGCAGAACATTGGACTTGCTGATAGTACTGCAAATATAAAAATGACTTTATCTAAGATCACATTTTCTTGTAGGAAATCCCATAGTAAAGTTCTAGATTATTCCAAGTACATATGAATACAGTTAGAAAGTCAAAGGAATAAATCACCTGTACTTTTTTAAGTTTACATTTTTAAATAATATTCATCTATATATACACATTAAATGCTTTTGTGATTTTAAAGAACAGTAGTCTATTGTAGACGTTTTCTGAATACTTCTATGTATCAGTTACTTTGTTAGATAATGAGGAAACAAAGATATATACTCCCTATTCTCAAAGAGCTCATAATAAATAATGCTAGTACAACTTTATGATTCACAGAGTATTTTAAGTGAGATGATATTTTCATTATCATCAAAAATTTATAAATTATATAATGTAAATCCTTTTATCTTTGAATTACAACCATAGAAATATGAATCTAGAAAATATTTTTCTTATCTGTCAGGTTACCAAGTACACTAATAGGGAATAAAATGAGTGCTCAATAAATAATGAGTGAGTAAAAGAATTCCTGAAGGTTGCACAGCTAGTAGTGGTAAAGCTAAGAATTAAACTCAGGTCAAGTTAATTCCAAGACCAAGGTGTCAAAGTATTATTATACATAGCTTTGAAGGGTTGATTCAGGGCATGTGTTTTCATACTTCTGAGATGAAACTGATTCAACAATTTCTAAATATAGTAATTCTTGAGTTATGTATACATTTTTTAAAAAGGTAGAATATGTCAAGAGAAAATGTCCATTCATTGCTCTAGTCTTAGCATATACCCTTGGAGGGAAGAGGGCACTAAAAAAAAAAAAAAAAGAGAATTATAAAGATCTACCATCTATGTCACCAATGTAAATGGTTAGCTCACTGGCAGGTATTATGAGACAGAAATTATCTTTCTGATGACAAACCTTATTATGTGCTTGAGAACAGGAACAAAATTGCATCAGAATTAACCAAGTTAACTTCAAATCAGCACAACTTGATTTCTCAACAAAGAGCAAAACCTGAAATAACATGATTTTGCAAAAGTACGAAAATGAACTCATTCAAATTTTTATTTCAATTATTTCGGTTAATTTATTTGAGTTTAAATAAGTTTTACAATAAATTATTTGTTGAAAAGCTATTTGTAGGATTGCTAAGCTGGATGAGAAATGTCCAGAAATGCTATATGACTTATTTCTGTAAATGGACCGGTTTAATCATTATAAAAATGCCAGGTCTGGACTTAAAAGATCTCTAAAATGATCAGGAATCTTATATTCAGTGATTCTTGAATAACTAACATTTACTGAACTTTTTCTTGGGCCAAACACTAATTTAAGCACTTTCCTTATATTGAAGCATATAATCATCAAATACATTTATAAAGTAGGTACTATTATTTTCCCTCATTATAGACGGAGAAACTGAGACAGAAGACTTAAGAGACTTCATGAAAGTTACATAACTAATAAGTAGTAGAGCTGGGATGCCAACTCAGGTAGTTTGGCTTTAAAGCCTGCACTATTAAGCACTATGCTATTACCTCTGTAGTCAAGAAGAATTACTAAGTACAACAGCACAAATGATAGCCACCATCTAAAATTATACTATTTGCCAGACATTGAGTTAAGTGCTTTGTTTATTATTTCATTCAGTCCTTACAAAACAATGATCTTTGAGGTAGTTATTACTTTACACATCAGGAAACCAACCCAGAATGTTGAAATCTATTATCACTGAGAGTGGAAAGCTGAAATTCTAATTGTGGTTGATTTGTTTTCAATTCCTCTACTTTTAACTACTGTGAAATTTAACACATTTTGCACATTTTGTACCTCAAAATATTTTTTATTGGTTCAGGAAGAAAATAGGGAGTATGAATAATTATAATAGGCTGAAAGAGTTACTAATATGAGTTCTATTTATTTAATTAGTTTGATTTAGACATTCCACAATGTATACATATTTCAAAACAACATTTTGCACATGATGAATATGTATAATTTTGTAAATTAAAAATAAAAGGTCAAACTATAAAAAACAGAGATGAAAAATTATCAGATGTCTTCTAATTAAGAAATATAGACATATATATATAAATTTGAGTTTTCCAAAGAAAATCCATCAATTCAATAATATGTAAGGATTAATAAGCAGACAATGCAACATGAATATAGCAGTAATAACTTGAATGTAAGGCATCCCACTCAAATTTGAAAGAATTAAATTTCTCTACTTAAATACAGGCATCTCTTTAGCTGACACAGCCAAGTTATTCCACAAACATGAGTCTGGCATTGTTTTTATACAGGGTTTTAAGAGCAACTAGGTAACTAAAAACATCTGAAATCTTTTCTTCTGCTTAATTCCAAATTGCAGTCCCATCAAATCCAAATTAAAACGAACTGGCCAAGACCAGCATGTAAGCTGGCGCTAGGCTGGCTCAAAAGTCAAAGAACTTTAACTTCATGCATGGATGCACAGCATATATTTTAGTACCCTCAGGGAAAAAGAGTCCAAGCTAAGCAGGAACACAATTTATCTGTAACTGATTATGTTACATTTGTACAAAATGATATTACCTACATCACTTCCAAAGAATCTACTGCTGATAGTAAACAAAAATTATCAGATGTCTTCTAATTAAGAAATATAGACATATATATATATAAATTTGAGTTTTCCAAGGAAAATCCATCAATTCGATAATATGTAAGGATTAATAAGCAGACAATGCAACATGAATATAGCAGTAATAACTTGAATGTAAGGCATGAAATGTTAAGGGGTCTTTTAAAAATACTATCAACAGTAACAACACCAATTAACATGGTAGTATTCTGTACTCGTTAGCACCTATATCAGTAGTACTAAACAATTTATTCAAATTCCATTCATAAAATAATAATCAGTCCTAAAGTTAAGAAAATAAAATTGTAAAACTCAGCTTTTGAGAAGAAACTTTTCAAAGACTCCATATGTATAATAATATACATATACATATATAAACATAGATTTAATTATACTACATATCTAAAGGATATAAAGCATATGCATGAGATATAAACACATGCATATATATTTGTGCATTATATATAATTTCTTAGTTCTATGAGAATGGAAAATCTAATTGGTCAAAATCAGTCATAAAATTTTAACCATGTTTCTGCAAGAAACAGCAGTGCCAAAGGGTAATGCATGGCTAATGGTTTCCAGTAGAATAAATAGCTACTCTGACGTCAAAACTTTGTTACACTCCAATAACTGGCTCACTTGAGGTTTCAGGTACAGCAAGTTACATGTCAGTTTTAAATAAAGTTATAAAAATAGAATGCCTGGTGAACCATATTGTCGCTATGCAACCTGATACAATATGATTTATATCCAATAAAATGTTAACAAAGATGATAGATTATACCAAAATAGCATCTGGTGGTTTAGGATGCCAAGCTTCTTGAATTTCACCTGAAAAAAATACCATACTTTACTCTATCTTGTACATACAATTGAGTTATACATTGTTACCACAAATGTCAAATTAGAGATATTTACATATCCCAAGTATGAAGTAATTCTTACACTGCTAAATCTCTCTTGATAAATACAATAATAAATTCTGACCAGGGACATGAAGCAGTAAGGAACAGTAAGTCTATAGAATGTTAAAAATGGATTTTTACGTTAATTCATTTAGAAATACAATTGTTCAGAAAAGATATTTCTCAAACATAGGAGTTTACAATCAAAACACAGCAATTATATTGCCTTGTAACTAGACTTGAAACTGCAAACTGAAAACCCCTGAAAGACATACTCCAGTTATGTATTTAATGTTAAAAGATGCTAATTGACATAGTTTTATTTTAAAATGAACGCAAATAAGATCTTACAAAGTTTGAACAATCCATCAAACAGAATGTATAAGAGAATAATAATGGTTTCAGTGTTTGCTGAGGACTGCATAGAGGATATCGTATAGAGAAGGGGAAAAAACAAAATGCCTAATCATTTCAGCAACAGTATTTACTTAACTATATCAAAACAAAGCAATATATGCCTAAATTACTGATGAAGCCAGCAATTTTTGTGTAAGAAAATATTTATAGTAATAACCAATTATATCTATCCTAATGTAGACAATAATTTTTTCTCATACATACACATTTATATACAAGTGTCTTAACCATGAAATAACACACAAATCCACAGATACATATGCATTATTCTATTCTCTCATTTTTACATACTTTGCATACAGAGGCAAGGAGCTGGAAATTTAAATATATACTTTCCAGTGCCATTATTTATCAGATATTAATATCTGATAACTTTTGGGTCTTACTTTTCTTTTGTGCATGTAGTGATGACAATGGAATGAAATAATGGATATAAAGTCTCTAGAAGAATGCCCATCACACACAATGTTCCAGGCACTGTTCCTGGGTACTGAGAACCACTGGTAAGCCAAAGAACTCTGCCTTCCTGAAGCCGATATTTTAATGGGGATGGCAGATATAATAAACATTATAAAGAAGAAAATTATGCATTTTTATAGTATTTATCACCTAGACTCTATGCAAAAGATAATACACAGATGGCCTACAGGACTAACAGTTTAATTTTCTCAATTCTTTCATGCTTTTCTCAAAGTTTTTCTTTCTATCTTTTCCTATGATGATGCTAGTGAGTGTCTACATAATGTTTTCAGCAAGGTACAGACTTCGTAATCTATAGATTACCAGTTTAGTTGGATAGTTTAGTCACGGTAAATTTAGGAAATGATAAAAGGCAGAGGAAGTGTGAAGGGAATGAGGATCATACATGCTTAAGATTCATCAATTAGAACTTGTTTCTAAACTTATATTTACAGATTTCAAAATACCTGTTTTGTTTTGTCCATTTGGGATAGCATTAGCCATCTGTGGTAATTCACAATTACCCATCCCCATGACACCCATGTGATAAGAATTCATTCACAAAGTCTCTGATTAGCTCATGCTATGTAATTCACAGGCCACCATTAGATGATCAAGAAATTATAGTTACTCTTATTGATATAAAGCAATGCTACAAGTAAATTTTTAGATGAATAAAAATGATTCTTTCCTCCAAATATAACCCTTACACAAGGTCATATCCTTCTGTAGCCAGCATTTACAACTTAAATGTTACAAAAGAAATATCTTTCAGACCATATAGTCTCACTATATAGATAAAAAGAGAAATGGAGAGTAATTTGTTCAACTTCAAATGGCTAATTATTGGAAGAACCAATAATGTTAGAAGGGGCTGTGAAGAGGGTACAAAAAGGAATACATTAAGGAAACTGCATTTTAGGGTACCATAATATAATCCTTTACATGTTGATACTCTAATATCTAGGGGAAAATCACCTCGGCATGCAATGATTTTTCCTGTTTTTTGCATCATAGTATTCCTATATCACAATTGATCCTTGAATTATTAAATACCTAGGTAACTTGTAACTATAGGATCTGGGAGGAGAGTGGAGTGAGGCTCTTTACCATAGTACATAATCCAAGGCAGGATTCTTAGTCTACCTTGATTTTTGAGTCTTCAAAAAAATCTAGATAATCACTAATTCTGTTGTTCTAATTGCCAATGTAGAGAAAATTCTCACCATCAATGGAGGACATGGCAAGGTATCAACAAGGATTATCAAATGTAAAGTATTAATTTAGGTGAAATGCAAAAATGAATTGTAATATAAATAGTAATATAAATACAAGAATAATTTATGAGCAATTTTATTTAAAATCCTGGAGTAGGTGGAGCCTTTGGCTCAGTGAGTAGGGTGCCAGCCCCATATACTGAGGGTGGGGGTCCAAACCCAGCCCCAGCCAAACAGCAACAAGAAAATAGCCGGGCGTTGTGGCAGGCGCCTGTAGTCCCAGCTACTCGGGAGGCTTAGGCAAGAGAATCGCCTAAGCCCAGGAGTTGGAGGTTGCTGTGAGCTGTGACACCACAGCACTCTAACGAGGGCAATAAAGTGAGACTCTTGTCTCTACAAAAAATAAATAAATAAATAAAATCCTGGAGAATTAAGGTAAGTAAAATGCTTTCATGTGTTTAAACAGTTTATAAGAATTACTTCCTATAACATGAACTGTAAGATTTGAATGTGGCTTATAGTGGTAGAGGGTCAGGGAGGTATGCAACTTAGGCACAAAAACTTCCTAGGCCTAAACTTTAAGAGCCTGTGTGGTTAAACATAGTTGAATAAAGAACTGGTTTAGTTCTTTAGAATAAAACTAAATAAAAGGGGTAAAGAAGAAAGGTAAAAATGAGGCCTAGCAACCAACAGACTTATGTAAAGGCTATTTTAAAAATTATATGAAAAGGCTATTTTAAAAATTATTGTTTTAGGTGGCTCAAGGAGTAGGGCACTGGCCCCCTATACTGGGGGTGGCAGGTTCAAGCCCGGCCCAGGCCAAAACTGCAAAATAAATAAATAAATAAATACTACTAATAATAAAATAAATAAAAAATAAACATTATTATTTTCATTAAATCTGATACAGCCCTTTCAAAAATGAGCCTTTGAACAATTATTTAAGAAAGGCCCACAAAATATGTTGAATATTTATAAAGTTGCAATGAATGAATAAGACAGTATGGACAGAAAGATGAAAAGACATGGTCATTTCTAATGGAAAGTAGTGTAAATACTGTAGAAAGTGATCATAGTGTTTCAATATTCACATTTAATTTTTTGTCCCACTCTCTACAAAAAACAAATCAGGTTTTAATAAAGAGAAGTTAAAAAAAGTTATACTGATTTTCTCAGGAATTTAGTTTTGTCTTTATCCAACTATCTCCTCGATACAAAACTAAATTACATTTCATCAGCATTATCTATGCCCATAGGACCAAGAAGTAAAAAGCATGGGAATAAACTATGGAAAAGTCTCATTTTATATTACTACAACTACCTTCATGAAGTGGGTATAGTTAATAAGGAGTTTTAAACTATGTGAACAAATGAGTGGCTTCTCTTCATATCTTATTAATGGGAAGATTATTTCCAGAGAACAGAAAGACAAAATTTCACTCTACTCTATGAAGATCACAACACATACTATGTTCAGATCAAAGCACATTTTTAACAAATACTCACCAAAAAGTCAGTGAAGTAATGCATTTGGAAGTTATGTTTTAAGAGATTAAAAATGGAAAGAAGCAAAAATAATATAACAAGGAAAATCCAGACACGGGATTGAAGTATTCAAGAATATTGAAAATAAATCTTAAGATCTGTAAGAATATTATACACCAGTTTCCTCTTTGTGGATGTAGTTATGAAGTTTCATTTATGGGAAACCAGGAAGACTTGGATATTTTGGTGACTCTCTATCTTTCTTCTCTATATGAGAAGCCACAATACCAAGAAAAGGGTCATGAAGTAGGAAGGAAACTACAGTGGTTAGTCTGGCTAAGAAGGTGTGGGTTGCTATACAGCTATGGGCTGACTTATTGTTATAGTTCAGTAGAGGTAAGATGTCTTACAACAATACCTGCCTAACAAAAGATTATTTAACCTATAGAAAATGGCAAGTAGGATCCAATAACTTTGATTAAGAATTTGGAAGGCCAATTCTGGTTCCTAATTTTTTTTTTAATTGAATCATAGCTGTGTACATTAGTTCAATCATGGGGTACAGTGTGGGGCTTCACATGCAATCTGAGATATTTTTATCAACCTGATTGACATACCATTCATGATATTTTCTCGTTTACTATATGGAAACATTTTTGATCCGTATTTAGAAGTTTTCTCCTGACCCTTCGAATATGTACCACACATGTGATCTCACCCTTTGTCCCATCTCCCCCCACCCTTTCCCTCCCTTTCCCTCCCTCTCCCCGACTTCCTGTGCGATAAATGGGTTGTAGCCTTCACTTGAACAATAAAGAATTTGTCTCATATTAGGGGTATATACATTGGATACTTTTTCTTCCATTCTAGAGATACTTTGCTAAGGAGAACATGTTCCAGCTCCGTCCATGTAAAAATGAAAGAGGAAAAGTCACCATCTTTCTTTAAGGCTGCATAATATTCCATGGTATACATGTACCACAGTTTATTAATCCATTCATGTATCGATGGGCTCTTGGGCTTCTTCCATGACTTAGCAATTATGAATTGGGCTGCTATAAACAATCTGGAAGGGGAAAGGGGAGAGGGAGGGAAGGGGAGGGAGAGGGTGGGGGGAGATGGGACAAAGGGTGAGATCACATGTGTGGTACATATTCGAAGGGTCAGGAGAAAACTTCTAAACAAGGATCAAAAATGTTTTCATATAGTA
>CAUYON010007619.1:0-18322 GCA_963573935.1 Arctocebus calabarensis
TTGAGGACTTTCTGAAATGATTAAGGATAAAGGGCAAGTTGACCTCAGAAGATAAAATACTACAACAAATTTCAGGACAATAGGGAGAGGGGAGGAGGGTGGGAGATGGGGTGTCATGGTATATGGCACCCCTCTTGGGGATGGGACACAATTATAAAAGGTATATCTAACAAATGCAATTAGTGTGACCTAATTCTTTGTACCCTCAATGAATCTCAAATAATAGAAAAAAAATTATGGGGTGGCGCCTGTGGCTTAGTGAGTAGGGCGCCGGCCCCATATACTGAGGGTGGTGGGTTCAAACCAGGCACTGACCAAACTGCAACAACAACAACAACAAATAGCTGGGCATTGTGGCGGGCACCTGTAGTCCCAGCTACTTGGGAGGCAGAGGCAGGAGAATTGCTTGAGCCCAGGAGTTGGAGGTTGCTGTGAGCTGTGATGCCACAGCACTCTAGCGAGGACAACAAAGTGAGACTCTGTCTCTAAAAAAAAAGAAAAAAAATTTACAAAAAAATGTCAGGACGATAAAAAGCAAAGGGAGGAATAGCAACTGATGCTGCAGGACAAAGAAAGCCTGGGTGTAAGTGTGCAGGGAGGACAACACAACCAAGGAAGAAGGCAGCCTGCCTTGGCAGAATCAAGGGACAGAGAGCTGGAAACAGGGTTAGTTCAAAGTCTCTCCCCAGCCCTGTACTGAGAGAGCTGGCATCCACTCTCCAGGTGGGAGATCAGGGGGTTTCTGGAGAAATCTAATGTCCCCAGGAGACCTTCGTGCTCTGGCCATGGGTGGGAGTGCAGGGAGGAGTCCTCTGCTCTAGTGACTGAATTGCCCAGTCAACCTAATGCATGCCAGCCAATCAATGAGCTTTGCAATTCATTCTTCAATGTGAATGGAGAAAGATTACCAGACATTTGAGGAAAGCCTCCAAACTGAGAGACAAATAAAATGGCCTCAGAGGAAACAAAAATCATGCAAGAAACAGAAAAGAACGAAAGAAAAGAACTTTTTTTACACTCTGTTAATACTTCCGAGAGCATTAATACTCGAGTATTGTAGCCATCAAATAAAAACTGGATAGTATGAAGAAAAAAGAAACAGAGAACAAGAGAGAGTTCCTGAAAATTCAAAAAATACATATGCTTTAAAATTTAATAGATTTCTTTTTTTCTTTTCTTTTTTTTTTTTTTTTTGCAGTTTTTGGCTGGGGCCGTGTTTGAACCCACTACCCTCTGTCTATGGGGCTGGCACCCTACTCCTTGAGCCACAGGCGCTGCCCTTAACAGATGTTTTAAAGTTAGATAAATTTCTTAGAGAGTGAAATAAAAAGATAAAGATGTAGAAAATATGAGCAAAAATATAAGAGACATAAAGAATCAATCCAGGAAGTAACAATCCAAAAATTCAGGATTCTGTTGTCCAACTATTACCACCAATCATCTCCAACCTTTTTTATCTTCCCAAACTGAAACTCCATATGCATTAAACAATACTGCCAGGCCCCTTTCCCCCCAGCCTCTAGCAACCACCATTCTACTTTCTATCTCTATGAATCTGACTCCTCACACATTTGTACTCATGTAGCACTTGTCTTTTTGTGACTGACTCACTTCATTTTAAAGAGCCCTTTAAAATGTCTTCAATGTTTGCTCACTTGTAACATGTGTCAGAATCAGTTTTCTTATTCTTAAGGCTGAATAATATTCAAATAATACTTTTCTTTTTTCCGTGAGACAGAGACTCATGCTTTGTCACTGAGCTAGAGTGCAGTAGTATGAACACAACTCACTGCAACCTCAAACTCCTGGGCTCAAGCAACCTCCTGCCTCAGCCTCTTGAATAGCTAAGACTTACTCACCATACCTGAGCCAAATGTTTTATTTTTTATAGAGATAGGGCCTCACCATGTTGCCCAGGTTGGTTTTGCTCTCCTGGTCTCAAGAAATTCTCCTGCCTTAGCCTCCTGAAGTGCTGGGATTATAGGCATGAGCCACCATGCTTGACTTTGGCAATGGATTTTTTGAATAGAGGCATAGGAGGAGGAGAAAAGGAGGACATACCTGGGTGAGGACATACCTGGTCTAGTGAATGCTGTGCCCTTTTTCTGGCATATTAGGTTTCTATTGCTGGGTAACAAATTACCACAAACTTAGTAACTTAAAACACCATTTATTACCTCACAGTCCTATAAATTGTGTATCTGGGCAATGGACTGTAATCTTTGCTCATAGAATCACAAAGCCACAATGAAGATGTTGACTGGGCCAAGCTTTTATCTATCTGGAAGCTCTGGGAAAGAATCCATTTCTAGCCTCACTGAAACCGCAGGCAAAACATTCCTTTCATTGGTGGAACTGCGGCCACTGTTTCCTTGCCCATTGTCAGACAGGGCCACTCTCAGCATCTAGAAGCCACATTCCTTCCTTCTTCAAACCAAGCAACAGCAGGACTTCCTTCTCTCCTACTCGCCAGAGAAAAGTCACTTTTAATGGGCTCATCTGACTTGATTGGGCCCACCCCAATAATCTATCTTTTAATGAGAGGCAACCCCCACTCAAAAGGGAGGAGACTATCCAAAGATGAGAGTCATTGGGGCAGGCAGAGTTTTATGGTGACCCCAGTGACTCTCACCATTGGGTAATTCTTTCTTCTATGAATGTTATGCAACATGGCAGGTGCAGTTAAGGTTACTAACCAGTTGACTTAAGATAAGTTAGGGGGTACCCAGGTAGGGCTAATATTATCACATGAGCCCTTTAAAAACAGACAGTTTTTAAACTCTCTGTTTTTAAAGAAACTAGTGACAGAAGAAATCAGAGAAGGAATCGTCCTTCATAAGGAAGATTCTACAGGGCAGCCCCTCTGGCTCAAAGGAGTAGGGCGCTGGCCCCATATGCTGGAGGTGGTAGGTTCAAACCCACCCCTGGCCAAAAACTGCAAAAAAAAAAAGGAAGATTCTACAATAAGAGCATGTGAAAAAAAAAAAAAGAGCACGTGAAAAGGACTGAGAGCAGCCTCCAGTGCCAAGACCACACTATGACCGACAGTCAGCAAGGTAATGAGGACCTCAGTCCTACAGCTGCAAGGATCTTAATTCTGCTGACAATGTGAATGAGGTCAGAAGTGGATTCTTTCCCAGAGCCCTGGATAAGAGCCCAGCCAAGCTGATGTCTTAATTTCAAACTTGTGGTACTGTGAGCAAAGAACCCAGTCAAGCCTGCAGAGACTTCTGACCTCCAGAAGAATCATGAGGTAATACATGGGTGTTATTCTAAGTCACTAAGTTTATGGTGATTTGTTACACAGCAATAGAAAATTAATACACCTGGCATGTCCTTCCCCTCCCATTCTGCCCCCAAACCCTTACTTTATGTCATGAGAGGTATTTTGGATCGGTGGTTAAGCTCTGAAAGTGCAGACAGGCAGACCTGAGTTAGAATTTTTGCACTATGAGGATTTGTAATCCTGAACACAGTAAGCATTCACTAGACAGCAGCTGTAATGCTCCTTCTTACTTTCTCACTCCCTCTGTGAATGATCCTAACTACCACCCCAGTCTTCTGGAAAGGTCATCACAATCACACCCTCCCCTGCACTTGGCACTTACTCTCCTATGCATGCCCCAGGCTGTACAGTTACGTAGTTCAGCAGACTGTTAACTTGTTGGAGGGCAGAAATCTTGTTTTTGCGAGGCTTGCTGCAGCCCTTGTTATGACGAAGCAGCTCTGGCAATGTTTGTGGAAGAGAAACATAGAGGAACTGTACAGGAGTCTGAGGTGCTCAGGGAGGGGTAAGCTATTACTAGGATAATTACCTGTCAGGGATGAGGAAAAGGATGACTTGATGACATCCTGCATCTTTCTGACCCTGGCTTGTGTTTTAAAGTTGGCATTTGTTTTATTGAAGTACAAGAAAAGCAGAAGGCAGGTGCTGAAGGTAAGAGACCTCTCCAGCTGGGGTTAGCAGGGAGGTGGAGTCAGGTACCTGAGCTGGGCATTAACTCATTCATTCAGTTATTTAGCATGAACTGTTGACTCCAGCAGTCCTGCACTGGGAGATGCTGGGATTCTGACAGTTGCCCCTAGAGAATAAGCATTATATAGAAGTCATATCACGATCAAGACCCAGTTATCTAAGGAGCAGAGTCACAGAACAAACAGGGAACTCTAAAGTGTCTGTTCTGCTGAGGGGTGGAGGAGGGATGGGGACTTGTGGTTGTCTCAGTGGTGTGGGACAGGGAGAAGATGAGAATGAGTACAGTGGATCCTGGAAGGTTGGGCTGGGAGCACAGAGCCAACCAGCTCTGTGTAGGGACCCAAAACAGGAAGGTACAGGTTTCTGAATGCAGTATAACAGTTCACCAGCAATGCTCAGAACCCAAGAAAGGTGAATGCAAGACAGAGCCTTGGCGCCCCTTGGTGGCCATTCTGCTAACTACATCTGCAGACCCACCCCCACCCCCGCATCCCGGAAAATCATTCTTGCACCAAAAATGATTTGAGTGAATATAATGCATCTGTGTTTGGGTTTGTATGTCTGTGTTCCCGGAATGTACAGGTGTATACATATATATAAAAGTTATATGTGTGTGTGTATATATATATATACAGGTGTATAGTTATATATGTATAGTTACATGTAAGATATATACATGTATACAGGTGTACAGTTATATATATCTAACTGTATACATATATATCACTGTACACCTGTATACATATATATAACTTTTATATAATATATAACTGTATACTTATATATACCTTTTATATATACGTACACACCTGTATGTGTAAGTGTATGTGTGTTCATATGTGCACGTGTCTGAGAGTACTCTATTGGTGCTGGTGACGGGACCTATGTGTACAAGGTGTGTGTACACATACGTACTAGGTGCTAGTATGCCGTCATGCATTTATGTGCACAAGTGACAAAACATGCATCTGTGTGTTTGTATGTGTATCTATTGATGTGATTGCTATGTGCTGGTGTCTGAGTTCATGTGTATTAATGTAACTGTTTGGGGTTTGGCTTTCTTTTCTGTTACACATTGAAATAGTTAAGCTCCATAATCTTATTGTTTGTTTAAAGTTTGCTCTTGGATGCAGGCCTGTTCTAGAATAACTAGCAGATGCAAAAAACATCCATTATGTATTTTTGCAATTAGCCGAAAACCCAGAAACTTTTCTTAAATAACAGACACAATTCTGTGGGCTGCTTATTGCTGGGAGCCACCTCCTCTCCCGGGCTCATCCTGGGCTCAGCCCCAACACAGGCCAAGCCAGAGAGGGTTTGCAAACTGTCCCTAGTGAGATGGAAAAACCATTAAGGGTTTCAGAATAGAACTTAAGGGACAGCTTATAGTGAAGAGGAGGGTAATGAAGAGAGGGGAGGAGGCAGAAGAGAAAAACAGGAGCACAGCCCCCTAAATCTGCCCTCAGCAGGATTTTATTAGTCCTTCAGCCCTGAGTTTCTATGGTTTAAGGATCATCTATCTTCTTTAAGTTGTAGCTAAGTCTGAAGTCTGTCTAGATATTCTCTGGGCCCTCTTGAAACCCAGAGTAAATAACAAGATTCCTGTCTTATAAATAGGGAAGAAAGACTAAGGGAAATCATGAAGGTCTATTCCTTACCATAAGAACACAAATGCTGAGTAATGTCCCTCAGCCTCCTGTTGTCCTTCCCAGTGCCAGGAAGTGCTCAACAGAGTTTGCTGGTGGTAATGCTGCCAGTGGTCAGGAGGTGCTCTCATCACAGTGACCCATCATGCCTAGCAGTTACCCAGTTTTCTAGTCTGGACTCAGCAAAGTAGACACAGGATAAAAATCCACATTCTTTCACCTATTATGAAAAGCTTTTCCACTATATTGCCTCACCTTATCTTTGCATTCTCCTATCTCCCATTATTTGGTACATAGACACTCAGCCCCCTCCAGTTAGGTGTCTCCCTAGTCTCTCACTACCATCTTTTTGCTAGATACTGTTCTCCTCCAATGGAAACCAGGCACCTCCTGACATTACTCAGCATTTGTGTTCCTATGGTAAGGCACAGACCTTCATGATTTCCCTTAGCCTTTCCTCCCTGTTTATAAGACAGGGATCTGTTTTTATTTACTCTGGGTTTCAAGAGGGCCCAGAGAATATCCAGGCAGAGTTCAGACTTAGCTACAACTTAAAGAAGATAGATGATCCTTAAACCATAGAATCTCAGGGCTGAAGGACTAATAAAATCCTGCTGAATGGGCATCCTGGCTCTGCTTGCACACATCCAGTGATGGGGAACTCATGTCCTCAAGCAACCCAGTTCACTTTTGGGTGGCTCTGACCTTAGATCCTCTTTCCTACATTGCTTGCACTACCCTACCTCTACTCAAGCCCTTATTGAACACATCTACTACATCTCCTCTCAGAGGTCCGGAAACAGTGGTGGTGGCCCCTGGGCTCTCCTCACCTTTTAAAACAGTGGTCACTCTGACTAAGACGAAAGGAGGTCCACTGTGTCAAGGTGGTATTCATTCCATGAGTCTCTTAGCAGGAGTGCATTTGTGATACTCTTGTGGTGCTTCTCCCCTCTCAATCCATGAGTTTCCAGGATGGCAGATTAGGCAACTGTTTAATTTGTGAGCTTTCACGAAGGTTGTCACTGTCACTTCATCAACCATTAAGTACCGATTCTATGTTAGGTACTGTGGATACACAGACCAAGCAGGCTTGGTGCCTTGTTCACAAAGATGCAGGGCTGTTTTGTGTTATCTGCTGTAGAGACTTTGCTTACTATTGGGGTCCTCAAAGTATCACTATCAGCATCACTCAGAACTTTAAAAGAAATGCAGATTCTTGGACCATACCTCTCAGGTCTACTGAATCAGAAACTCTATTGTATGAGTATGCCTAGCATTCTGGATCTAAAAAGCCCTCCAAATGATTCTGATACATTCTGAAGTTTGAAAACCACTGGTTTAGATTCACCTGGGGAGACCTTAAAATTACATTATATGTCTGGGCCTAAACCACTAATCCTAGCACTTTAGGAAGCCAAGGCAGGAGGATTGTTTGAGGCCAGGACTTTGAGGCTGTAGTGAGCTACAATCACACCACTGCATTCCAGCCTGGGCAATAGAGTGAGATCCTGCCTAAAAAAATAAATAATTTCTAGGGTTAGGGCCTTAGGCATTGATTTTTGTTTTAAATATGATTTAAAATATATTTGATAAATGCTCAGTAAAGAGTGAAATCCTGTTATACAGTAACAGCAGTTCTAGAGCATCACAAAATATTAATTACTCTGCCTCTTTAAGTCCTTGACAGGAACAATAGAGGTATATTAATAACAGCATGCTGGTGTGGAGGAATAAGAGCTGGGGGAAAAAAAAAAAAAGAATACTGGTTTCTGGGTCCAGTTCTGCTCCCAACTATCTAGAGCAGTGGTTCTCAACCTTCCTAATGCCATGACCCTTTAATACAGTTCCTTATGTTGTGGTGACCCCCAACCATAAAATTATTTTCATTGCTACTTCATAACTATAATTTTCTACTGTTATGAATTGTAAATATCTAGTATGCAAGATGTATTTAGGTGACCCCTATGAAAGGGTCGTTCGACCTCCTCTAAAGGGGTCACAACCCACAGGTTGAGAACCGCTGATCTAGAGGGATTTGAGAAAGACACTTTTCTTCTTCAGTGTACAAAAATTTAGTAATCTACTCTGTGCCAAGTCAGTAAGAGAACAGACAAATACAACAAAGACCTCTGAAGTCTCTTTGCCATTCAAAGACTCCAGTGGCCAAGAACCATTGTACACAGCTAGGGAGGAGAAAGCAGGCTGAAAGAATCTCAATTCAGTGAATACAGTAGGTATTAAAGTGCTGAGGATGCACTGTAATCTTCTAAGGCTTCAAGTAAAAATTTATATTAAGTAGTTTCAAATCTATAACATGAACCAGAAACTATTAAAATAGTTTCTCATAGGCAGAGATTGCCCTAACACAGTAACATTGAAATAAGAGGTACATTAGGTCAAAGATCTATCAACATAGATTGAACTATGGGAGGGTAAGTGGGTGATAGTTTCACCAAAACATTGTATTCCAGTCCTGGTCTTTTTCCCTCCAAGATAGTTAGACTTTAAGTCTTTCTGAGAGTTGCATGCTGAAAGCAGAGGGAGACTGAAGGGAACTAAGATCCAGCTCCCTTCCCATCTCAGTACTTTAGGATTACCAGCTCCCCATCTTCAAGGGAATGAAAATAAGGAGGTCACAAGTTGAACCTGCTGGGATTCAAAGCTAACAGCTACTGCCAAAAATATCTTTTCCTTTTCAGTTTTTTCAACAAATGTTTACTGAGTACCTTCTATGTGTAGGCACTGGTCTAGGCACTGGGAAACAGGATGAAAAGAACGGTGTTGCTCTCCTGGCATAAAATCTAGTGTGGGAGATCAACAAGTGAAAGTAACTTACGTGTGGTGATGTCTAGTAAAGAAAACGAATGAGGGTAATAGGATAGTGGCTGAGGAAACATAGTAAGGTGTGAGAGGTCACACTTACTACAAATGTAACAGGCAGCAGGGGCTACTAGAAGATGGGAGGCAGATCTGCTAAGGCCCAGAGGTCTGAGTTCCAGTTTCAACTATCTAGTTGTGAAGATTGTAGCAACTGAGTTGGATTGTTTGGGCTTCAGTTTAGTCATCCATGGCACAGGAAAATCACCACTCCAACCTGCCTAAAATTTGCTGTGAAAACAAAATGAAATCACAACACAGTTAAGAAACCACCAGATTTGAGTTTATCTAGTAAGCTTGTTGAAGGCAGTAGTTGTGTGCTGTAGTATCCCTATTTTAGATTTTTGTAACATGAACATTTTGGTGCTGCTGTGATAGACACATTGCCTAAGGAAGAGGTAGACTATCTGTAACAAACTTGTAACCCCACTTACCGGGATCAGCATCTCTGAAAACTGGCTTGCTAGTGACCAGTCACTAAATTAAGATGACAGACCCTTCCATGAATGTGATTACAGACTGTGAATATAACGCTCGTATGTATCTAGTCATAATCTATGTGTCATCATATAAAATAATGATTTAGCTGCTAACATAAAAAGTTATTTCCTTAGGTCAAATACACAAACTAAACTCAGAAATATCTATAAAATTACTCAAACCAGAAATTAAAGATAAATGAAGATAGGGGGTGTTAAGGAATCATTAGGATTATGGATTCAATCATTCCTGAATCCCATTTTCTTCAAAAAATACTCATGAACAGGTAGGAATGTGGTCCATGATTATGAAGATTTTTGGACAGATTAAGAAATATTTTGTGGGAGTGATTTTGGAGTGGAGTAAGTATTAATAAGCTCCTACAAGAGCCATCACATATGAAGTAGAACTAGCCTGAAAAATCCTTTTCTTTATAAATTGTTTCCTTCCCATGTCATCCCCTGATTTTCAAAATTTTCCATTATCACATAGTAGCACCAGCCTCAAGCCCAATATTTACCTTCTTCTCCAAAAGAACACTTGCCCAGTCCTAAGTAAAGGCCTTACACAGAGGAAGGAATATAGATACCATCTGTGCTCAACAATGTTGATGTTGGATATGACACAGACATTCTGACAGTGACTCTGGGACCAGGGGGATTCTTACGTGGTTGTTTCAACTTGGTCCTTTTAATGTGGGAATATTTTGCCCCAATCTACAAGTTAACCATTAAACTTTAGCTTTTTCCCCCTCCAAATAATGTAAATAATGTGTCATCTTGACCACTGTCACAATTGACGATAGGACAGTAGTAGTGCTTACTGTGTACCTTGTAATTAAAAAGAAAAAAAGCCTGACATTTTGATGTAACCTCATCACATTGCTGATACCAGACTGGCCAAGTTCTCCAGCTGCTTTCAAGTCACTTGTGAAAATGTTTCTTAATATAATAAAACTAACAAACAACTTAGGGTGAGCCATACATATAGCTTTGTGCTTTTAAGTACTTATTGTGGAACTTGTATTCAATGTCTTTCCCCTCTGGCTCTGGAAGCCTTTGTAGCCAGGCAGCTGTGAGAAGGCCAGTTCAACCTAGAGTCCTCAGAGGTTTGCAAGGACCTAACAGTGTTTTTCAACCTTTTTTTTAATCTCATGACACACTTCAACCTATAGTTAAACTTCCACAGTACACTTAAATTATGTTGATTAAAAAAAAAAAAAAGAATATACTTAACTGTGCTTTGAATGTTTCAAAAATAATGGTCTTTTTTTTTTTGAGACAGAGCCTCAAGCTGTCACCCTGGGTAGAGTGCTGTGGCATCACAGCTCACAGCAACCTCCAGTTTCTGGGCTCAAGTGAGTCTCCTGCCTCCACCTTCCAAGTAGCTGGGACTACAGGCACCCGCCACAACGCCCGGCCATTTTTTGGTTGCAGCCATCATTGTTGTTTGGCAGGCCTGGGCTGGATTCGAACCCGCCAGCTCAGGTGTACGTGGCTGGCGCCTTAGCCCGTTGAGCCACAGGCGCCGAGCCTCAAAAATAATGGTCTTTAAAAATTTTCAAGGCACACCTAAGATGATCTCACAGCAAACTGGTTGAAAATCAGAAGCTAGCAAGGAAACTTAATTCAATTGAAGGTTTTACTTGGAAGCTCATCTTCAAACTATGTCTGAATTTCCCCCCCATATTTTACAGAAGCAGTTATTGAGAGTGTATTTCTTCCAGGGAGCCTTCAAAAGAATATTTTAAGAACATTTCCAAAGCCATTCCCAATGGCTTCTAAAAACTGTCTCTTTTGAACTGTGGTTATGTAACCACAGGTATATGTGGCTGGCACCTTAGCTGCTTGAGCCACATGCGCCGAGCCTATCGATATTTTTCTTTTTTGTTACTGAGTTTTGGTTCCATTATAGTCAGAGCATGTATTTTGTATGAATCCTTCTAAGTTTATTGAGGCTGGCTTTATAGACCAGAATATGGTCTGTTTGGTCTTTCTGAACGTTACGTGGGCACTTGGAGATGTTTACTTTGTGGAAGAAGTGCTCTGTGATGTCATTTAGGTTAAGTGGTTAATAATATTCTTCAAGTGCTCTGTAGCTTTGTATCTATTGATGTTTTTCTGTCTTCTTGCTCTGTTTATTAATAAGAAAGGCACATTGATATCTCTGAGTATAATATGACTTGTCTGTTTCTTTGCAGGTCTGTCATGGTCTCCTTTTTTTTTTTTTTTTTAATTGTTGGGGATTCATTGAGGGTACTAGAAACCATGTTACACTGATTTGTTAGGTAAAGTCCCTCTTACAATCACGTTTTGCCCCCAGAAGGTGTGGTACACACCAAGACCACACCCCCTTCGCTCCTTCCCTCTCTCTGCTTTTCATTTCCTCACCCCTCCCTCTTTCTTTCTCTCTCTGCTCTCCCCTTCCCCCACCATTTCATTAATTGTCCTCATATCAAAATTGAGTACATGGGATTGGTGCTTCTCCATTCTTGTGATGCTTTAACTAAGAATAATGTGTTCCACTTCCATCTAGGTTAATACAAATGCTGTTAAGTCTCCTTTTTTTTTTTTCTTTTTTGCAACAGAGCCTCAAGCTGGCACCACAGCTCACAGCAACCTCCAACCCCTGGGCTCAAGTGAGTCTCCTGCCTTTGCCTCCCAAGTGGCTGGGACTGCAGGCACCTGCCACAACACCTGGCTATTTTTTGGTTACAGCCATCATTGTTGTTTGGCAGGCCTAGGCTGGATTCGAACCCGCCAGCTCAGGTGTAGGTGGCTGGTGCTTTAGACACCTGAGCCATAGGCACTGAACCATCTCTCTATTTTTTTTTTAATGGCAGAATAATATTCCATGGTATACATATACCACAGCTTGTTAATACATGTACCACAGCTTGTTGGATTAACAAGCTGTGGTCTGGTTTTTTATTTTGAAACTCTGTTATTTGGTACATAAACATTAAGGATTGTTACATACTTTTGATAAATCAACTGTTTTATCATTATGCAGTTACCTTCTTTATTCCTAACAATATTATTTACATTAAAAGTTGTCTGCATCTGATAATAACGTATCTACTGAAGTTTTCCATTTGTCATTGTTGTTGTTTTTAATGACTGTTAGCGTGGTATATCTTTTCAGTTTCAAAAACCATTTTCATTTTTATATTTGAAGTGCTTCTTGTAGGCAGTGGTTGGGCTTCTATATGTAATATGTCCTTTTCCTTCTGGTTGCTTTTATGATTTTCTCTTTAGCACTGGTTTTTAGCAGTTTGATTATGAAATGCCGCAGGTAAGTCTTTAAATTTTTTTTTGCTTGATGTTTGTTGAGATTCATAGGTCAGTGGTATTGTAGTTTTCGTCAGATTTGGAAGATTTTTGGACATTACTTCTCTAGATATTTTCTTTTTGTGGCTCTACTTTTCTTTCCTTTTAAGACTCAAGATTCCACATATTTTAGCTAACTTGCTATTGTTCTATATAACACTGAGACTATTTTCTTCAGTCCTTTTCTCTCTGCTTTACTTTTGATGATTTCTATTGCTGTGTCTTCAGGTTCACATATGTTTTCTTTTTAGTTTCATCTGCTCTTATTTCCATCTGTTCTATTTTTTACTTTAGTAGTTGTATTTTTAATTGCTAGAAGTTACATTTGTGGGTTTATATTTTTAGACTGAGTCTCACTCTGTCTAGGTGGGTGTCATGGTGTCATAGCTCACAGCAACCTCAAACTATTTTTTTTTTTTCTTTTTGAGACAGCCCCAAGCTGTTGCCCTAGGTTGCCCAAGGTGTTCCCCAATGCCGTGGCATCACAACTCACAGCAACCTCAAACTCCTGGGCTTCAGCGATTCTCCTGCTTCAGCCTTCCAAGTAGCTGGGATGATAGGTGTCCACCACAATTCCCCGCTGTTTTTTGGTTACAGCCATCATTGTTGTTTGGTGGGCCCAGACTGGATTCGAACCCACCAGTTCGGGTATATGTGGCTGTCATCTTAGCTGCTTGAGCCACAGGCGCAGAGCCAACCTCAAACTCTTGGGCTGAAGCCATCTTCTTGTCTCAGCCTCCCAAGTATTTATCTGGGACTACAGGAGCCTGCCAAAACACTTGGCTAGTTTTTCTGTTTTTAGTAGAGATAGGGTCTCACTCTTGTTCAGGGTGGTCTTGAACTCCTCCGGAGCTCCAGCAGTCCTTCTGCCTTGGCTTCCCAGAGTGCTAGGATAACAGAGTGAGCCACCACGTACACAGGCATGTTTGTTTTTTTGAAAATGTATGGGTGTATGTGTTCATTTCTCTCTTCATCATGTTCACGTTCTCTTCTACGTTCTTGAGCTGGTGGAACCTAAATTAGCCTAGCTTTAAAAACAAAATCCTTGTCTGCTATTTCCAGCATTCTTGCCTTTCTTGGGTCTAATTTTATTGAGTTTTCTCATAGTTATAGGTCATCTTTTCCTATTTTTTTATTAGCCTAGCAGTTTTAGATGGGATGCCAAACCCTGTGAAACTTACATTGTTGATTGCTGGATGTTTTGGATTCCTTTGAATAGTGGTAGACTTTGTTCTGTTATGCTGCTAGTTTACTTGAGATCAGTTCAGTAATTTTTAGGATTTCTTTTATGCTTTTTGTTTAGGGTAAGTTTAAAGCACTTTCTATTCTCTGGTTACTTAAACTTTCCAACTGCGGGGATACCCTTCAGAAAACTCACTGACCCTCTCTGTCTGGTGAGACCATGAGCCTGTATGAACCTTGGGCGTTTAGACGAAGCTTTTCTGTGTTTCCCAAACCTCATAGCATTTTGTGTCAGTCACTCGCAGATAATTATTGAACTGATGGTTTAAGAGCATTTCTCTGCACTTAAGAGTTCTCTCTCTGTGCTGCTCCCTCCTACCCAGCAGTCTGTCCTAAGCCTTCCTGAGTTTCCGATGTCTGTTTTTCCTAACTGGTGAGAGCTCTGGATTCTATTTGGGGTCCTCTTTGCTATGCTGATGTGTAGAAATTGCTTCCTGGTGGTTATTTGGAGGCAGTGATAGGATTTACCTTATTTGTATTCCTGTGCTGCGTTTTATCCAAGGTCTTAAAACAATTATATTGTATATTTAATATGATTTTTCTGGTTATTTTCTATTATTTAAAGGAATGAGTATAAATTCAAACTCTGTTATTATCAGTTAGGTTCTAAAAGCACTTGGCTTTTGTTATTTTAATTTCATGTATAAAAATGTTAGCAGACATTACTTTTAAAAGGAAGAGTGATTTAAACTGTTGGAATCTGAACTGTGTGTTTTAAATAATGAAATGTATTAAAGGTATTTCATGACTGTAATGCCAACAGTTTGGGAGGCCCATGTAGGAGGATCGCTTGAATACAGGCCAATGCGGTGAGACCCTGTGTCTACAAAAAAAAAAAAAAATGAAAATTAGCTGGGCTTAGTGGCAGCTATAGTCACAGCTACTTGGGAGGCTGAGATAGGAAGACCCTTTGAGCCCAGGAATTTGGGGCTGTTGTGAGCTATATAATTACAATACCATTGTATTGTAGCCTGGGTGACAGACCCTGTCTCAAAAAAAAAAAAAAGATATTTAATGCAAATAATTATCTATGTCTTTTAAGAAATGATTGCTTGTACATACTGATTTCCAGGCTTTCTATGCTCACTGGCATCTCATTTAAAAAATAGTTACAGGGCAGCACCTGTGGCTCATCAAGTAGGGCACCAGCCTCATATACTGAAGGTGAAGGGTTCAAACCCAGCCTTGGCCAAACTGCAAAACAAAAAAATAGTCAGGCGTGTGGTGAGCGCCTGTAGTCCCAGCTACTCGGGAGGCTGAGACAAGAGAATGGCCTAAGCCCAGGAGTTGGAGGTTGATGTGAGCTGTGCGACATCAGGGCACTCACAGGGCGATAAAGTGAGACTCTGTCTCTACAAAAAAAATTAAAATAAATAAAAAGATAGTTATAGAAAATACAGGAAAGAACATGAACTCTTTCGACTATAATAGGCTAAAGTATATTACTTCAGCTTCTCTGTGGTCTTAATTCAGCTAGATTTTCCTATTTTTTATAGATGATATTTTGCACAGGTAGTCCCTAGATTATGAATGATATAAGTTTCGTAGATTTGTTTCTAAGTTGAATTTGTATGTAAGTTGGAACAGGTACATTTACCTATTACCTGTAATACTCTCAAACAAAGTACAAGTTGAATGTTAGTCAGATGTTTATAACTTGGGGACTTACTTCAGTAGCCCCTGTTTGTAAGTGTGAATTGTATGTAAGTCAGATTTTTATAATCTAGGGACTACCTGTGTCAGCTATACTATGTATTTTCTTAATTTCTGTATTCTTGATGCTCTGGCATTTGGGACCTTGCTGATTCCAGAGACACTGCCCCTCTCTGGGCTAACTCCTAGTGTTAACAAGTGACTACCCTGTGAGTGTGCTTTTCATATGTAAACCAACCAATCCAAAGCTGTTACCCAGGGACAACTGAGGACAGCCTGCTCCCCCCTGTGGCCCTGTACCGGATGATGTGTCTTGGGAACTGTGAGTAGCAAACTAACCTTACAATGGCCTAAATCTCAGGATCTGCTGACTTTTTCATACTTCAATAAAAACAAAATCCCAGATCTATTTTAAGACATTTAAAAATTATATTTTAAAGTTTTAAAGTTCATTTCTTAGAACAGTCAAGCTAAATGTATTGTTAAATTTAGGACTTAAAGTAGGAAAAGAAAAAGATGTCTGTTATAACCAATCAATATCGGTCCTTTTGTTAATCTCTTCTGCATAGGGTTGGAAGAGAAGGGAATAACTAGAGAAATTGAAAGAAAACAAAGTTTTGAAAAGAAAGAGCAGAAAGATTTCTCAGAACATTTTAAGTGTAATTAAAGCTCCTTGCCCCTAATAATAAAGAAAACTAAAGTTTCACTCATTCTGTTTTCTCATACATAAAAGGTTAAGGATAATTCTTACATTCCAACTGACTTGAAAAGTTTAATATTGTACCTACATGAAATAAAGAAAGAAAATCAATGGTAAAGAGTGAAGAGGCAAGGAATCCATTTATTATTCATCTTTGTCTCTCATTTGGAGGGTAGAGGCGATGCAACAGGTTCCAATTAGCTTTATGAATTAAAATAAAATCTTAAGGCTCCCCCCAAGCGACTGACTGGACACCTGTTAGCCACGGGGAATCCCTAAAATTGAGTTGATAGCCATGAGAAAGGAGATCAGATATACTTCATTATGCTGCCTTCCCCTTCTTAGAAATGTCCGTGTACCTCATTAATGGGCCCAAGGCTATTCAAGACAGACCTGCAGGTTCTCAATCTACACAACAAACTACTTGAGTCTGGCACATGACCTGTACTTTGTCTCTGATTAACAAACCCTTATCTTTACTCAGCATTCTTTTTCACGATTTCTTGTCTATTGAACAGAGCCTAATTCCTTCAGCCAGTTGTTAGTGAAAACCTCTTTAAATCTTGTGACCTATGAGCCCCCACTTTCAGATGTCCCACCCTTTTGGGCTAAACCATTATATGTTTTCCACATATCGATTTATGACCTCACCTGTAAACCCTGTCTCCCTAAAATGTATAAAACCAAATTTCTGCTAGTCCTCTTGCTCAAGACTTCTTGGGTTTAGCATTGGGCCATGGTCCTTCTTGGGTGTAGCGTTGGGCCATGGTCCAAATTTGGCTCAGAATAAAACTCTTTGAATTATTTTACAGAGTATGGCTCCTTTTCCATTGATAGATTCTACTTTCAGGTTTTACAGCCCAAAGTGGTGGGCAAAATATAGATGATTCCCAGAATTATGGTGTCACCTTTTCTTTAGGTCTGAATCTCGACATCCTTAGTTTCCCAAAATTTCACTCTAGAAAAACTGATTCTCATATAGGTAACTTGTCAGCAAACTGGAGAGAAGAGACTCCTGACTTTTAAAAAATACTTTCTTTTGGGGTGACACCTGTGGCTCAAAGGAGTAGCACGCCGCCCCCCATATGCTGGAGGTGGTGGGTTCGAACCCAGCCCCAACCAAAAGCTGCAAAAAAAACAAAAACAAAAAAAACTTTCTTTTGAAATATGGTGAAATATTTAATATTGTGCAGAGAGAAAAACATTGATTCTAAGTAATGATAGAAATAAATAATTGAAGGCATAGAGCAATGAGTGGAGAAAAGAAATTGTGCTATAATTAATGTTTTGATAAAAAATATTCAAAACTGACTTGTGCTTTTTCCTCAAAAGCATACTTTTATCCCAGTTAAAATTTGCAAATGATAGTGCAAATTTATCTGCAGAACTATTTTTGTAACAGCCTTACTTAGAATGGCAATCTGTTTTTATTTAAAGTTTTATTTGTATTTTATAGAGATTTAAAATATCACACATGTAATACTTACAAATTTCACATAATCTCTAAGTATGAAGGATGAACTGAAACATATAAAAAATGAAAGTTGTGTATAGAAAATAAGGTAAAACAGATGGTTGCAAACTTAACAATTCTTTGAATTAGAATATACCAGAAGAAAAGCAAATATTTTATCATAGATGGAAAGTTGGGAAACTTAAACGAAACAAGAAACTTTGGAATGACAGAACAATGTGAACAGAACAGGTAAATTTTATAAAGTAACTTAATTATCATAGGGAGAATATTAAATATTCAGTAGTAAATACTGACCTCTCTGGGACCCTCTACTGATGTGATTATGATACAGGTGTTTATCCATCACACCTTTGAAAAATTGTAACAGCAAGGCTTATATTACTTGCACAATGAAGTGCTGATTTCTTTATTTTTCTTTTCAGTGAACTGTCTCAGTACTAAGAAATAGTTTGGGTACCTCTGTGTTAAGTAAAGGGAAAAATCATCAAGGAACTAGTACTTTGGCTGTTGAAGTCAGTTTGCAGGTGGATTTTGTTTTGCATAACTCGTCATCTCCTTTCCTTCCTGCTTAATTTGATTGGCCATAGTCCCTACTGCTCCTTTTAGCTCCTCACCATGCCCTGACTTTGTGCGTCTGCCTCGCCTGCCTTCTTGTTAATGGCATCAGATTGTGACATTCAGAGGACCTTAGCAACAAGCATCTTGGCCAAGAAGTAATGGCCCAGTTAAAAAATATATTCTTAACTGTAACAAGTAATTTAACATATTTCCTTAAAAAATATTTATCAGGGCTCGGCGCCTGTGGCTCAATGGGCTAAGGTGCCAGCCACGTACACCTGAGCTGGCGGGTTCGAATCCAGCCCAGGCCCACCAAACAACAATGACGGCTGCAACCAAAAAACGGCCGGGCGTTGTGGGGGTCACCTGTAGTCCCAGCTACTT